>PVIH01004284.1:0-143151 GCA_004025045.1 Sigmodon hispidus
AGCTGCCGCACCTTAAAGATGGCGCTGGCTCCTGTTCCCCGCCTTCCTGATGGCGAATGCTTCTAGTAATAATTAACTCCATCCATGGGATGTGCTGAATTGACTAGCTTGCTTCCGTGTGCGTGGCCCTATGGTGAAGGCCCACGCGGCATTAGCTGAGTGAAGGACTTGAGCTTAAAACTGGCTGCACAGGTTGGGAAAAAAAAGAACTACTGCAAGGGGCTACTACTGCAAGAAGTATCTGTAACAATAAAGGACCTGGTCAATTACCACAGAAGAATCCTGGTGCTGTGTCTTTTCCTGCTGGACGGGATTGGGCGCGGCGCAAAGAATACCTGGCCGGACCAGATGGCTGAGCCGTGATGACTTCACTCCCCCCCCCCGTAGAACTACCCCTTAAAAGCTCAGCAAGCCTTGGGCTCGGGGTCGCTAGCTTCCCCTTTTTGCTGGTGACCCACGGGCTCGTGTTCATTAAAGCTTCTTTTTGCTCCCCGATATCAGAGTGAAGCTCTCTGTTTTGGGGCGCCGACTCTAACATTTGGAGGCCCCACCAAGATAGGTAAGGACAGTGGTGAGTCGGCGGGGAAGCAGCTGTTCGGGCAGCCCGTGAGGACCCTCGGATGGTGGGGGACAGACGTGTCCAGAACCCACAGGCTGCAGCTCTGGAGGACGCTCTGGAGTGTGGGGACCCTGAGATAGGGACCCCGTCTGGTTCCCTTCTGCCTAGGAGATTTTTCAGGCAGTCCGGGCCAATAGACAATTTTTTTTTTTTTTTTTGGTTTCATTTTCTTTACCACTTTACCGGCTTGTCTTGTCTGTGTCTGTATTTTGTGTTGCAATTCTCGTTCCCCTTTGTGTCGGTTTGAAATGGGACAGTCTGCCTCTACTCCTTTGTCCCTAACCCTCTCTCACTGGTCTGAAGTGACGGACCGCGCTCGTCCGGGAATTTGGGGTGCCCCTGAACCCCCACTCTGGGACCGGTTGGAGGTAAGAACAAGCTCGAATTCTTCTGTGTCTGTTGTGTCTTTGTCTCTTGTCTGGGCGATTTGGCATCTGTATTTTATACCTGCGCAGGACCAGTATTGTTGGGCCAGTGGGGGAGGCAGGCAGACATGCCGTGAGTCCAGGCCCCCCTGGTCCCCTCCCTGGTAGTCTTCTCTAGGGTTGTCTGAGAGGAAGGTAGGAGTCTTGGCGTCTCCCCTTCCTGGGGAATGCAGCCGTTCGCGGCTTCTCCCTTCTGTATCTCTGTAGCCGAGTTGCCCACCCCGAGGATTGTGTTTGCTTTGTGTTTGTCAGTTGTCTCAGTGTTTTCTGTTCTGGAGTCTGTCTACAACGGGAAGAAGCCCGGATCTTCCCGAGACCCAGGGTGACCTCTTGTTGCCTGGGAGCATTCCCACAGCAGCCTTCTGAAAACTGTTCATTGCTCTCTTCATGGTTATCTATGCAAATGTTTTAGCCAGGCTACGCCTATTGATTAATGTGTGAGTACATGAAAACTGTGGCCATAGAATGTGTGTTTGGACTCGTGTGCATGCATTTTTGTAACTCAGATGTTACCTGCTCATTTAGTTTCATTTCTGGTCAGAAAGTTCTATTTGCCTTGTTGAGAAGTTTTGTCTGTTTCTCAAGAAAGTTATCTATGCTGTTCTGATGTGTTTCTAATTTTGTTAAAAGCATAAAGCTGAGACAGAATGGTTAAAATATTTTTGCTATCTCTATTCCCAATAGCAGTCGGTCACCACACACAGCTGCCGAGATTGCACGTTTGGTCAAGAATCAAAGCTTAGCAGGAGTTCAAATGTTTTTGATATGACAGTGATAAAAATTATTAAATAAGGTCAAAATCTGTTATAATTAAAAATCTATGCATGAGAAAATTTAAAAGCATGACATGACTTCATTTTGGATTGCATTTTTGGTCAGTCACTGACTGTAGTTGCTGAGACAAAGCAACTGCTGCTTTGATTATTCAGATCCAGTGGGTTTGTCATCTTTTACAGAGGTTGATTACAAATTATTAGGTAAGAAAAACAAAAACTCTACTGCTAATTTCAGATGTGTCATGTAGGTTGTGTGTTGCTACAGTGTATGCATACTGAAAAGAACCACAAAAAGAACTGTGAAAGTTTTTATGTTGTCCAGAGAATGATAGAGAAGGCAGAGGATTGGGATAATAAAGGAACAGGAAAAAAATCTAAAGCAAAGATGCCTAAGGAATTTGGGAGACTGACTGAAGGTATATATAAAATGCTATAAAAGGGATATAGAATGTTATAGAAGGTCAGAGGTGATGTGGATTTTGTTTGCTGTGGTTTCTCATACCTGCCAATACTGAATTTTAAAAAAGAAACTGTAAGATATTGGGTTAATTAGATTTGGTTTTTCTTCATTTTGGAATTAGCTTTTGATTCTTCACTGCAAAATGTTTATGACATATATATATGGTTATATGGACATGTATATGACTTAGAGTTAATTATGTGTGGATGAAAGTTAGCTTTAAATCTGTATGCATGTATATATGTATGTATGTAACTTGGATCCAACTGTGTATGTGTGAATACAACTATAATTGTTAAAATGCTGAAATTAGTTTGCTTTTATCAATCATCATGTACTATTGATATTTATGTGACAAGAACTTTGGCAGATGACCTAATTTGAGCATACAGACTCCATGCTGAGTGTACGAATAGATTCTATGTGCTAGAAATTGTTTTAATTTATCTGAAAACAAGTTTATAAGTATGTAATCAAGGTTGCAAAGACAGCTTATCTTGCCATACATAGATCTTAAATCTAAGTTCAGCACATAGTTTTGAGAACGAACTTTTTAAGATTTAGAGTCATAATAAAGACATCCATGAAATATTTGTGAAATGTACTAATGAAAACAATGAAAGCTAATTCAAGGCTATTAAGATACACAAGCAGTCATTCTTGTAAGTACTGTGATTAATTACAGGGTTGAGATTTAGTCTCTTATATAAGTTTCAGGGTAAGCTTACAACAAATAACTAGAAACAAAGTTTTTCTATGCAGATATACCTGTGCAGCCCTCATATTTCAGAGATCTGCAGAATATGGCATTTAAAATGTTTATTTCTCAGACAGAGACTTCCAGATCCTAACAGTAACCCAAGGTCTCCAAAGAAGATTATGAGACACCAGGATCTTCGTCTGGATTGAAGCAGTGCTAACCTGGGCAAGAGGCCATAGCACAATGCCTGCCTGCTGCCATGAACCCAGCCTAGATCTGAGGACATTAGAGAATTGATTGAACCCTTTTGCCTAGACAAAGTAAGGTCAGTCTTCTCCCATATGTCCCTCTACTGTGGGGAAAAATCTCCCACCCTAAAGGCCTGGGAGCTGAAGATTGATGCTGTTTGGATATTTCTGCCTCCAGCTTAGGTGGAGACCTGGGTATGGCTAACTGGGTATAATAGATTTTAATAGATTCAGAAGCTGCTCATTCTGCACTCAGGTATAACTTATCCTTCTCAGATCTCTGCAAGTATTGACGGCTGGGCTAGTTATAATTTTGTCAGCTTGGTAGAATTAGACAATCAGATCCTTCTCCAAGGTGATAACTAGTTTTCAAGCTCATTTTATAAAGCCTGATTGAAAATACTAAAATTCTTATGTCTTTTTGCAATTTGTATGAGCTTAAGAGACTCATAGAATTTGGATCCAACTCATAGAGGCCAAAAAGATTCCAGATAAGTACAGCCTAAGTTTTTCCCACCTGTCTGTCCCTAAGGATGATACTTCTCTCTTCTGGTTTGGGGACTCCTGCCCTTCCCAAATTACTAAGACTGGGCCCAAGGTTTAAATTCTAACTTTTGTTCTCAGTTTTTACATATCTCAACAGATTTATACTTGACTAGGAGCTCTGGACTTGCTGGAAGCCTGTGAACCAGTTCTACAGATTTGGGCTGTTTCCTGTCTCTCGGCTACTGGATCAGACAGCTACGTGCTCCTGACAGAAGCCCTGGAGCTTAGTTCCTTTACTGGCTTTTCAACCTTTTGGGGCCCTAAGAACAATGCCCCAATGTCAGCTTGAAGCAATAAAGAGAATCTACTATGCCCTGGTACACCCCCAAACCCCAAAAAGGTTGAAATGTTAAGTTAAAAGGAAATCTGGCATAGGAGACAAATCTTTTTGTGAAGGCCAAAGGTCCCTACAGCCTAGAGTTGGCTTTGCAAGTCAGGTCCCATTTGCTCTTTTGAGACCTTGCAGATCAGTTTGGGCCTGCAGGGGTGGGGCACAAGGCCATCTTCTAGATAGACTACTGCCATGAGCATATTGTCAGAGTCTCATGATTAAAACAGTACCCAAAGAGAAAATGGGGGAATGAAGGACCCTGGGTTCTAGGGCTTGACCCAGGCATTCAGTTCAGGTATTCAGCAGAGCACACCCCCCCATGAGAACAAGGAACTAAAAGTCTAAAAGTCTGTCCCAGGAAACAGAGTGACCCAGCCCAGATAGCTGTAATCAACTCAGATAGGACATAATGGTCTGGTCGAACCTGTGATTAAAATACCAGAAGTTCCAAGCAGAATAGCGGTGACCAACACCCAGTTGTCAAAGCTCTCTGACCAACTGGTCTTAAGGCAACTCCCACCTAAGGTCTACCAACCTGAGGTCCATTCCGCACCCTCACATCTTAGACTCTCCTGCAAATCCCATCGCCCCGGGGTCAGGAGAAAGACTTATGGACTTAATAGAAGGAAGATATCAGGCTTTGAATTCGACCTATCCCAATCTTACTAAGTCCTGCTGGATCTGTCTCCAGGCTAGCCCCCCTTACTATTAGGGGATGGCTATAAATGGAAGTTTTACTTACAACACCTCGACTAGCTATAACTGGGGAACAAAGCATATGTTAACCTTACCCGAGGTGACTGGCTTAGGAACCTGCCTGGGACACCCTGCTGGGGAAGGAAATCTTTACGCCCCAACAGAAAGCATAACAACAGCAGATAGCTCTCTCTTCCTTGTCCCAGCTCCAGGTCTATATTGGGCATGCAGTACAGGGCTCGTGTGTCTCGGTCACCAGTTTCAACCAGTCTAGGGATTTTTGTGTCCTTGTCCGAATCTATCCAAGGCGTCTATTACCCAGCTGAAGAATCTGAGGGGCATTTTGCAGGCAGGACTCGATTCCCTAGAGAGCCAGTCAGTGTCACCCTGGCAGTATTGCTAGGATCGGGAATGCTGGCTGGGGTAGGGACGGGGGCAGCGGCACTAGTTGAGGGTCCCCGGCAATTGGGGATTCTAGGAGCAGCTGTTCAGCAGGACCTGCGGGCAATCGAAACTTCTGTTACTGCGCTGGAAAAATCTTTAACCTCATTATCGGAGGTGGTCCTGCAGAATAGACGAGGATTAGATCTGTTGTTCTTAAAAGAAGGAGGTTTGTGTGCCGCCTTAGAGGAAAACTGTTGCTTCTATACCGACCATACCGGTGTAGTACGGGAATCAATGACAAAACTTAGGGAGAGGCTAGATGCCAGGGAAAGGAGCCTGCGGGGCTCACAAAACTGGTTTGAAGGATGGTACAATCAATCTCCATGGCTAACTAAATTATTGTCAGCCCTTACAGGACCACTTATTGTGTTAGTCCTTATCCTTATGATCAGGCCATGCGTTCTAAATCGAATTTTAGCCTTTATACGATCCCAGGTGAATGGAGTCAAAATGATAGTCATGAGGCAGCGATACCAGCCGATATCTGGCTGTGACCTTTAAGATTAAAGGTCGGCACAAGAAAAGGGAGGAAATGAAGGGCCATTGTAAAAAGAAACCCACCATCTGTTCTGTTAAATTGTAAACTAATTGTAAACTTACTAGAGGAATGCTGTGCCCTGCTCCCACGCCCCACACCAGGAAGTCAGCTCGCCGAGTTTGAGGAAGCACCAGATGGGCTCTCAGATAGCGCCAGAATTTGTTTACTCACCCAAATTCCGAAAAAGAACACAAAGAATACCTGGCCCGACCAGATGACTTCACTCTCCCCCCCCCCCCCCCGTAGAACTACCCCTTAAAAGCTCAGCAAGCCTTGGGCTCGGGGTTGCTAGCTTCCCCTTTTTGCTGGTGACCCACAGGCTCGTGTTCATTAAAGCTTCTTTTTGCTACCCGATATTGGAATGAAGTTCTCTGTTTTGGGGCGCCGACTCTAACAGTTCATCATCAAAAAAGAGAAAAATTAGTCCATTTTCACAGGGTAGGATCTAAAGATGCAGTCAGGTGTTACTTTATAACTTGTTATATAGAAACAAGTTAATACTTATGCAAATATGTATCTGCTTAGCAAGAAGAAGAGGAGCAGTCACATCCCAGGGATCAAAAGTGCTCAGAACCTGGATCCTGCATGCCTGGGTCCAAGACAGAGGATGTACAAACCAAGACTGGACCAAAGAAGGATTCTCACAGAATGTTGTAGATGAGTCAAGGAGCACAAGAGACAGCTTGAAGATGTTTCTCTAGCCACGTCTGGACAAACAAGGCAGTGGAGGTAGCAAGTCATCATCTACTGAATCTGGTGGAGATCTGTTAGTTTATGGTGATGTTACTAAAGGAAATAGTTGATAAAATAAATTTTTCATACCAAAAGAGATATTTACAAAACTTTACAGGAGTAACTTACAAAAAAAAATTATTAATCACAAAGGAAAAAATTAACTTGTGGTACAGAATCCTGAGAGTCACCACTGAGATCAAATGGGTGGAATGAACACTACCAGCAATGAGATTAATCAAAACTTGGAATACCTGATAGTGTGCCCAAAGAACAGCATCAATGCTTCCTATTCCCTGCTGAAGACACAATCTGGGTAGAATTACAAGGCAATAGTAAAGTCACAGACATAAAGGAAGACAGGAGAAATCATTTCAGACTAGAATTGATTTGATTCACTGTAACCTAGACACATCACAATTCTGGGCTGGGAACTTTTACTGCAGGCTAGAAACAACTAGCAAAATGTCAAAGAACCTGAGGCTTGAGTGTATAGTAGCTGCTTCAGAGTTCAAAGCTATTCTGTGATGCTGATGCTGTCTTAGTTAGGGTATATAATGCTGGAAAGAGACACCATAACCATAGCCACTCTTAGAAAACATTTAATTGGGGCTGAGGTTTAGTCCATTATTGCTATGGTGGGAGGCCTGGCAGCATGCAAGGCAAGTATTATTAGAGAAGGAGCTGAGTTCCACATCTGAATCTGAAGGCAGCAGGAAGGGAGAGAGACACTGAGCCTGGCTTGGGCTTTTGAAGCCTCCTAGCTCATCTCCAGAGATTCATTTCCCCCAACAAAGCCTCACTTACTCGAAAGAGGCCACTACTTCTTGTGCCATTCCCTAAGCATTGAAACAAGAGGCTGATAGGGGCAATTCTTATTCAAATCAATACATTCCACTTCCTGGTCCCCATAGGCTTGTAGTATCAAAATGCAGAAATGCATCCAGTTCAACTTCCAAAGTTCTCATTGTCTATCCAGCTCAACACAAAGTCTCCTCTGAGACTCACAGCAGTTTCTTAACTGTAATCCCCTATAAAATCAAAAGCAAAAAGCAAATCACATACTTTCAACACATAGCTGAAAGCATAGTGAAGAAATGTTGAACCAAAACAAGACTACAAATCAGCTGAACAAACTCTAAACATTGTATCTCTGTCTGGTGTCAAAATAGTCATCAGATCTCCTGTTCCATTTAGTTTTGTTGACTGCAACATTCTTTGTTTTCTTGGACTGGTTCCACACCCAGACTTCAGTTTTCCTTGGCAGGTATCACATGACTCTGGCACCTCCAACATCTTGGGGTCTCCAAGACATTCCGGGTTTCACCTTCACAGCTTCACACAGTGGCCTCTCTGGGCCTCCATGCCAGGATGCCCCTAACACATGCCTGACCTCAGCAGCTTTTCTTAGCCATGAAGAAAGATTCTAGTACCCCTTTCTTGTATTATTGGCTGTAAAGCCAGAACCATGTGACTTAGTTGTCAAATCTGCTGCTTGCTGGGGCTGAATCATGGCCCCCTCATTAAAATACATTTTCGACAGCTTTTGATTTTCAATGGTTTCCTTCACTGCCTGAGTTTAGATATCCTCAAATTCAATCTACAGATCAAGCCTCTACCTCAGAGATCCTCCTTAGTGCTGGAATTTAAGCCATGTGGCACCAAACTCAGCCCTAAGTTTTTCTAGAACTCCCTTTCAAAAGTTGGAAGCTCAGCTGAGTGGGGTCTTACTCTGAGGTCAGCACTCCTTCTTTTCCACCTGGCACCAGGCTTTCTTTATTAAATCTGTTTATACTTTGTAGATCTCCTTTTTTATATATAAAACTATATGAAAAGAGTAACTTTAGCTCAAGAACCCCATTTTCTATTCTAGCAGCCATTTTTCTATTACAGAGGTTAAATAGAGTTTAGTTTCACATTCCTGGCAGGGGCTTCCCCAGTTTCAAGAAAGAATAAGCTAAACGATATCTATGGACACCTGGAGATCCACCCCTAAGGCAGTAAAAACCACCGGCCACACCACCCAGGTGGGGTCCAGGAATACTAAACTGTAAAAAGTCCCAGAGGATAAGCTAATCCACAGCACACCTGCATCCTTGACCCCAAGTAACCCTGCCTCATAGTTTTCACCCTTAAAAACCCAGTACCAAAGGAGCAGCACCTCCTCTGGCCACTGTCACGCCTGTGTGCCAGACCAAGGTCCTTGTCTTGTGACTTGTAATTTTCAATAAACCTTGCTTTTGCATTTCGAAGAGTTTGCATCTCTGAAGATATTTTTAGGGGCCTGCAACCAGACCACAACATTGTATATATTGTATTTCTTACTTGTTTAGTCGACTCCTTTTCATAGATCTGTATAAGCATGGCCACTAACAACCAAGTAACAAAGTCAATACTAGACTGTTTAAAAATCTCTTCTGCCCAAGCTGCAAACCACAACCACTGAACAGCTTGGGATCAGAAACACCCTGGACTGACTCCTTGGATCCCACTCCCCTAGAGGAACACCTGACTCACTCTTGATGTGGGGTGGGGGGAGAAATGTGGATCTGCCAGGAGTGGAGGCTGAACTAAGCAATATTGGGACTGCCTGCCCCCTGCCTGTGGGGGGAGGAGGTGGAGTTGTGGAGAAGAGAGAATGACCTGATGTGGTAGGAGGGGGAAGGGACCTTGAATAAGGATATACAAGGATAGAAAGTGTGACTTCTTTATTCATAATAATAAAAAAAATTTTAAAAAAAAATTTACTTCGTGAAAACAGTTAGCCAATGGACAAGAAACTGTTCTGGTATTGATTGCTTGATATTATGCTGTATTAAACTAGATATGCAGGTTCCATAGGAAAGTGACCTCTGAACTTTGGCAGAACAAGCCGAGATGGTCCTTCAGGTTTCTGCTTTCAGAAAAAATTGCCAGGCATTCTTCTGGACACAAGGAAAAGTGACTGATGGACTGTACCAGATTTCCTGTATCACTGAAAGGTTTGCCAGAGCCTTTAGGCCTATAGGCTGAAGATGATGCCCCAACATTACAAAAGAACTTTGGGTGACTGTCCAGGCAGACAAGTGTCATCTCTGTCATTTTCTAGACTTTGAAAGTTGCTTACACTTCCGGTTTATTTGGGTAATATTATATCCTTTTGTGGTCTTTGATGTGGTTGAAGATTTAAAAACTATAGGTATAGTTTTTCTTAGTTATTTTAAAAGGTATATTATATATGAAACTTTAGACTCACAAAGATAAGGTAGATAATAGAATATTTTCTTTAAGTTTGTTAATTACAAATAGACTAGATATTGTAATTGTAATTTTTGCTTGATTGCTGTTCTGTTGTATGTAATTTTACTATATGGAAATTGAAGCCTTCCTTTTTGATTAGACAGAAAAGAGGAAGTGTGGTGGAAATGTTCTCTGTATTTAAAAATAAAGGAGTTATTTTGGCCTAAGTGGAGCACCATAGAAGTGGGTAGAGGATCAGAGGAGAGACAGGTAGAAGGAGGGTGAGTTAATCAGTCTCTATCTGACCCCCAAGGAAGAAACATGTAAGGAATCCAGGTGAGCCGCGAGCTGGGACACGTGGCAGATAGAATACTAGAAATGGGTTGAATTAAGATGAAAGAGCTAGCTAGTAATGTGCTTGAGACATGGGCCAAACAGTATGAAGTTAAAAAAAAAAATCTCTTCTGCCAAAACCTGTTAATCTATAACTTCTCAGTTTAGCCACAGACAGATTTTTTTTTTTTGGACAAGGGAAGAAAGCAGCCATATCTTTAGCCAAACTATCACAAGATTGGTCTCTAGGTCACATACTAATAATCTTCTCATGTGAAATATCTTGATTTAAGGCCCCACAGTTCAAATCACGCTCAGCACCACTGTCTTCCATGTTCCTACAGTTATGGCCCATAAAGCCCAGATTAAAGCATCTAAGTGCTTTCCTAACCCAAACACCTAAAGTCCATATTCCACCTAGAAACATGGTCAGCCTATCACAGCAATATTCTAGTCCTATGTACCAACTTCTGTCTTAAATATGGTTTCTAATACTGCAAAGAGACATCTTGACCATAACAACTCTTATAAAAAAAAAACATTTAATTAGGGTTGTGATGTATTAAGTTTCTTGCTGGACTTTCCGGGTCTAGCCTTGAGGTTCTGACCCACAGACCCCAAGACCCTCAGACCCACAGACTCACTTGCAGTCCCACTGCTGCTTCGGCTCAAATAATCACACTGAGAGAGTTTCAAAAATCTAAAATGAAACAAGGAGAGAGAATAAAAGAAAGAACGAGGGAGAGGTTTGTGTTAATTTTACACTGATCAACATATGGCTCTGGCATATTGCTAGCTATCTCTTGCTCTAACCCATCTTGTTTAGTCATATGGCTTGGTGCCTTTTCTCAACAGCATTTCAGTTTCTTTCCTCTGCATCTGCTGTGGTCTCATCGTCATGTCTCTGTCACATCTCTGTGGCGTCTGTCTCTGCTCTGAGATGTTCCCAGAGTTTTCTTAGTCTGGTAGCCCTGCCCACACTTCCTGTCTGCCTTTGGCCAATCAGTGTTTTTATTAAACCAGTAGGCATGACAATTATTTACAATGGAACAGAATACAATCCCCCTACAGGGTTGGCTTACAGTTTCAGAGGTTTAGTCCATTGTCATCATGATGAGAAACATGGCAGTATGCAGGCATAGATATTGCTAGAGAAGGAGCCAAGAGTTCTATATTTGGATCTAAAGGCAGCAGGAAAAGAGAGATACTGAGCCTAGCATGGGCATTTGAAACCTTCAAGACCACCACAAGGAATACACCTCCTCCAACAAAGCCACACTCCTCATGCCACTCCCTAAGTTTTCAAATACAAGCCTATGGGGACCATCCTTATTTAAACTACCACAGATATTTTGTTGCATTGTGTAAGAAATATCCTGTAAGACATGTAGCCTGCCTATTCAGGGGTAAAGACATAATAGACTGACAAGTTATTCATAAATGGTTCAAGCAAGGTGTGATTTCATGCATTTGTGACTTTTTATCTGAGAGAGTTTCAAAAATCTAAAATGAAACAAGGAGAGAGAATAAAAGAAAGAACGAGGGAGCAGGGAAAAGAGAGGGGAGAGGACAGAGGGCAGAAGGGAAGGAGGGGAGAAACTGTTTGCCATAATCATGTACGTGGAAATGTTAAAGCTTAGCAAAGTAGTTTGTTGAATACTGATGCACTTTGTTTTATTTCTGTGGGGATACAATGTTATAATTCTTTATGAGTGGAGGTGGCATGACAATCAAAATTACAATGGCATGCACTCTTTTTCTAGACATTTACCTCACAGGTATACATGGATAAATGGAAAGAGAGGTCCTTTCAAGTTGATTCATAAAAGGATTATCATAAATATTTAAAAAATAGTTTAAACTCATTATGGTATATTAGTAAAACAGAATAAAGGAATATCATAAAAGAATAACAAAATAAAAAAGCTAATTCCCTTGATTTATCAGTACACATTGAATACACTTATTGAACTACCACAATGTATACTATAAATATGCATAATTACTTAATAATAATAAAAACAAACCAGCAGCAGAAGAGGAGAGTAACCAGTCCTCCTTATATTTGCATGGACAGTCAAAGTAAATACCTGGGAGAGCAATAGTAAATGGCGGTCAGAAGGACAGGTGAGCGCTGAGAGGCCCTCACTCTAGAGTCTTTCTGTCCCATCTGTTTACACTTCTGTGAAACATGTGACCACTAATCCAGAATATTTATTTTGAAAGTCATTTATCTGACATTTCAGCTTTGAAAGTAGTTCCTTAGCCAAAGAAGACACTCCTTTCCTCCTCGGAGGGCAGACTCTAACTGGGTGTGGTGACACTGTGAGGCAAGGGGATTCAGAGCCCTGGAACTGCCTGAGAAAGACGTTGGCTCAAAAAGCAAATAACCATGTAAACAAAGTACAGAAAAATGGAGTCTCCCAGCAGGCCCCAGATTTTCACATTCCATTCTCTTCATAAATACCCTACAACGTAGCCTTTCTCTCACTTCTATCTCCAAAATTACTTTAGGGAATGATGTAAATCCTGTACCTTGAAGAGCAATTTGTCTTTATGGTTGTGAAGAAAGGTGGAGAAAGAACTAGGCTTTCTGGAAATCTCAAATATGTTTTCAAAAATACATATGTTGTTTGTCAACAGAAACTCAGTGAAGATTTTCTCCACCTCTTGGGTGCATCTTTTAACTCCTTAGGCACACCTCTGCCTACAGTTGTAGCACCATGCACTCAGATCCTCTCCACGTTGGTAATTACTGAATTCCAATAATCCTCTGATTTAATACTGAGTTAAGTAACATTTATCTTCAAATAGGCCAAAGGCTCTGCCCAAATTTGGAATAACATTTAAAAATTAGTCAAAACTGAAAATTTTTGGCTCATATTCAAGATGAGAAAGGATAAACAAACCCTGCCCAAATGGAACCTAGTTCTGATGTATTTTCTGCCTTTTTAATTAAAGCCAAATGTTTGAGTATTTCCCAAATTACCTCAGATAAAATTCACTGTCTTATTTTGCCTCATAAAATACAAATAAACTAATATCACTAATCAATTTGTGTTTTAGTTTAAGTAATTTGGGGCTTTAGGATCTCAATCATAAAGCCCATTTACCTCTCTGTTCTTTGAGGAACCAACGACACACTCACTGCTCCCTGAGCCAATGACAGAATTGTGGTGGCAGAAAGTGGTCAGAAGTCCATCTCATGCAACTTTTCCCTCTCTGGCAAGAGTACAAAAAGAGTCAGAGAAAAGGATGGTGGAAGATTAAGGAACTGGTAACATTGACAATGGATATGAACTCTTCCTGTTGCTCTGATTTCAATGCCAACAGGAATGGCGGCACTCCAACAGCTCCTCAGAGTTCCCTGTGAGTCTGCTCCATTCTTTCCTCCATTTAAAGTCTATAGTTATTCCCACTCTACACTGTAGTTGGTTTTTATACTCTTTCTTACTCTTTGTGGAGGCCAACACCTCCCAAATAAATCACACACAGGTTAATTCTTTGTCATGGATGCCCACCCTTAGCTTGACTTATTTTTAGCCAGCTTATCTTAGCTTAAATTGTCCCATCTACTTTTTGCTTCTTGGGCTTTTATTTTTCTATTTCTGTATACCTTCTTTACTTCTTACTCCATGGTTTGCTTCATAGCTGAGTGGCTGGCTTCTTCTTCTCTCGTTCCTCTGTCTCTTCTTCCCAGATTTTTCCTCCTTTTTGTTGCATGAATTCTATTTAGTATTATAATAAAAACCTGGAGCCAGATATTGGGGAAAAGCTAGAATATCAGAGAGAGGAAACAGACCACAGCCAGTTCTCACCTGGTCAACTTCTCAGGCCAAACAGGATAAGTGCTGTTTTCATGGATCCTCAGACTGACTGGGGTTGCACAGACAGAATGGCTAAATTTCTGCCTTCTCCTACCTTATATTTCTTTCCCCATCCAGCTATTTTACTTCGTGTTCAACTCTGCTAGAGCTAGGACTAAAGGTATGAGCTACCAACCAGCTTGGCTGTTAAGCTTTGAACTCACAGAGATCCAGACAAATCTCTGTCTCCCCAGAGTTGGGATTAAAGGCATGGGTCACCACTCCCTGACCTTCATGCCTTGGCTATGGGGATTCTGGCCTCTGATATTCTGGACAAATTTTATTAAATATGTAATATATAACTCCACCTTTTTATTCTTTCTGCCTGCCACCCCTCCCAGGTCTTAATTAGACCAACAAGGTATTTTAGACCTGCACAGTAACACAGCTCCAAAGAGTTAAATCAATGTAACATAAAAGAAGGCAACAAACCATTACATCATTAAACAAGTGTTTAATACCTATGAAGCATAAAAAATGTAACACATTTTAAATTAATATTCTACAACATTACATCAAGAATTGAAGGCGGTAACAGTCTCCAAATCATTCAGGGAGAAGGAAACAGTCTGTGAGGGGCTTCAGTTAGGCTGATTTTCCATAATCTGAGAAAATCTCTGTGATTATTAAACTTAATAATCCTACAAATAATTGGCATTTCAAAGTTTAATTGAGTTTTAAATTTTATGAGACTATCAAATGCCTCTAGAATGGTGTCTATGGGCACTGGGAATTCCAGAAAATGGGAACTAAAGAGGTTAATTTATTCTGACAAGAGGATGATTAATATAAGGTAAAATGACTTAATCTCTAATTAACCTAGTCCATTAATGAGCCCTTAACAAGAGTCGATGATAAAGAATTCAGTGGAAAAAGTCCAAAGCCAGTAAGTACTGCTTCAAGAGACAATCTTGTATCTGCCAGCCCCTGGGGATTCTCAACTTCATGTCTAAACCACAACCTAATTTTTTGTTCAAATCTTCTTTGTTAATAAAAACTATGAGGCTGATGATTATCAAGCTTCTTTTAACATCAACTTCAGTGATATAGATATTTCTAGAAAACTTTTTTGTTTTCATCATTCCAATCATGCTTATATACTAAGGTCTTTTAATAAAAACAGTTCAACATTGGTGTTGAGCTGTGCTTTGGTGTGTTTTTGCTTGGATAAACTGCCATTTACAGGAAATGGCTGTAAATAAGGAACATAATATTAAGCTAAATAAGCCAGATTCAGAAAGACAAATATGAATTAGTTTCTTTTAAGCAAAATCTATATTTAAAAGAGAAAGGGTTTTTTTATTCAGGAGGATATTATAGGGGAATGAGCAAGAACGTGGCAATGAACATCAGAGGGGATAGTGTGAAAAATACAATCAAGGTACATTGGTACCTATGTGAAAATGAGTAATGTGGCAAGATGGGCTTCTGGGTGCAATACTGTTCCCTGCACATTATTATGGAAGTGATCAACTGCTTTCTGATTACATTTAAGACTGACTCTATAGAAGACAACAGAGCAGTGGTACTGTGTGAATCTAGCCTAGACCCATGGTTGGGGAGTTCACAGGATCCTGGGATAAACCTAACACTATTATTATGCTAAATGGGCATAAAACCAAGCTGCCCTTAATTCATATCTCTACTTATTGGTTGGTGATTGGTGCTATTCTGAGACCTTGATATAGTGTGTCTTTATTTGGAGACAGAGTTTCTTTCTGTAGACTGGTTGTCCTAAAACTTGCTCTGTAGATCAGGTTAGCCTTGAACTCAGGGATTAAAGGCATGTGCCACCACTCCCAACTTGGGGGGAAGGGGTCAGTTTTCTTTAAGCCCTCTGGTTTCTGGTTGATTAACTATGCTCCACTGAATGGCTCCACACCCAGAAGTGTGTGGATAGCACAAAATGAAGTCCAAGGTTTTGAGAGAAGAGAGATGGCTCAGTGCTTCAGAGCACTGGCTGCTCTCCAAAGGATTTGATTTCCAATATCTACATGGTGGGTAACAAACTTGGGTAATTCAGGTTCCAGGGGATCCAAAGCACTCTTCTAGCCTCCATAAGCACCAGGGACACATGTGGTGCACAGACATAAAGCAAAGCTCCCATGTAAATAAAAAGATTAAACAAAACAAATCAGAGTCAAAGGTTTTTGTTGTTGTTGTTCTTTTTATAGAAGACTCAAAAACTCAAGGTGGGGTTAAGGAGGTGGGATGGATGTAGGAAGAGCTAGGGGGAGGGGGTGGAAGTGAATGTGACCAAAATACAATCTATCAAATTCTCAAAGAATTAATTAAATATTTTAAAACTTTTGTATAACTAATACCGACCAATTTTTTCCAAAGAAACAGAATGTAAGCATGTGTCAAGTGACTGTGAAGAATGTAAACTTTGGTGATCTTTTCTCTTTAAGTACTGTGTTTGGTGCAAAAGAGTAGGGAGAGTAGCTGATTGTGGCAGACATACGTACGGCAAATTTATAACATATTAAAGTGCACAGCATTTGGAGTTGGTATTATGGCATAAATCTTCTGTCTTTTTCAAAGAACATCTTCCCTGTGTGGTATGCCAAGTTGTAAGGAAGAGACTGTGTTATTTTTTTTTTTAAGCAATTCAATAGATTTGTTTTTGTCTGTGTTTTAGAAACAACTTGAAGGATTTTTCTCATTTTAGAAGATAGAGAATATGTATATCTATCTTTCAAATACTATAAACTAGTATATATATACATATATATACTATAGCATTGAAAAGTACAAAAAAAACTGTAATTATTGATGCTATTTTCTGGTATTTAATTTTTATAAATGTTTTTCTAAGTAAGTAATTGTAGTATTCTTTTTAATAGTTTTAAGTCATCCTTAAGTAAGATCTGATCCAACATACTGCCTTAGTACAATATTCTAAAGCACAGTACTTTGACATGACTTTGAAACATGCCTGCATTTCCTTAGTTTCCTCATATGTATGTATACACATACCAGTACACACACCCAAGAAAAGCATACCATAAGCCTAATTTCTACATTGCATTGACAAAGACTTGGTATTTTGCCTTTATATAATTCAATTAACTAGATGAAATAGAACATAAATCTTTTCAAATTGCATTTAATCACAATTTTCAAAATGGTAACTCTTCATTCTGTGGGGTGCATGATGCCATGTTTATCTTTAACGAGCCTTTATTATTGGATGTATAACCATGAATGCTTTCCTACCTGGCTAATGGTTTGTAGATTTAACCATTTTCTGTAGATTCTCAATACATTTTCAAATCTATTTCTGGAAAAAACTGCAAAGTGCTATCAGTAAGTAAGTTAGTATCTTTGGCCTTTTCTCTGAATAATGTTCCTTAGTTTGATTTTGACAAACTCATTAACTCACAATTCCTATGTAGTATTGTAACTGATGGTGATGTAATAAATGTTTTGAAGTGTTTATATGATTCATTATTGAAATATAGGATATTATATGGCTTTGCATGAAATAAACTACATTTCTATGAGCTAAAAAAAAGTACTCAGAACAACTAGAAACCATACATTAAAAAGCATAAAGTAAAAAAAACTGGTAAAATACATGTGTTTTAGTACTAATATTGCCTTTTAAGCCCAGCATACTGTTTTCTATTGTGATAAAGAATATGACTAAAAAGAACTTGGGGAGGAAAGAGTTGATTTGATTTACAGGTTCAAGGTCAGTCATGGAGGGAAGCAAAAGAAGGACCTAGAGACAGGAACCTGAGTGCAGGAACTAAATCATGACCCATGAAGGAGTGCTGCTTACTAGCTTGCTCTTCTTTGCTTACTCTGCTGGCTTTCTTATAACACTCAGGACCACCTTCCAAGATGATATGATTCACTTCCCCCAAGGGCTGGACCTCCCACATAAATAATTACATAAGAAAATGCCCCACAGACTCGTCTTCAGGCCAACGTTATGGAAGCATTTTCTCAACTAAGATTCCCTCTGCCTAAATATGTCTAGGTTTGTGTGGAGTTGACGCACATTGCTAACCCTTCATTTTTTAAAATGGAATTGGACATGCACCGTGGTAAGGATATCATGGTGCTGTGTTCAGTTTTTAAATAGGCAATTTGAGCTTATTTTTAATTAATCAGTCTCATTTGATTCTTTGTGTTTAGCTAGAAAATCTCCCCCCAAAATTCTACAATCTTACTAGGAAAATGTGTTTAAATTTGTTTAACAATATCACACTTTAAACATTTATAGTCAAAGAAAGGCAGGGAATAGCTGCTACTCATGAACTCACAGAAGTATGTTACCTGCACAAGACCAAGCCAGACAGAATTCCAGTGTTGATGGAAAAAAAGGCTTTGCAGTCCATCTAATCCTAGGGAGCTAGTGGCAGTTGATAGCTGCTAGAGGAGAAAGAACCATTCTTTGTTTTTTCCAGGGGGTGTGTCCGACAGATACGTGGATAGCCGGACACAAGTCCAAAGTGATAAAGCATCAGATTCTCTGAAGCAAAATATATACATGGCTGTAAGGAGGCCAGGTTAATCTCTAGTAGGAATTTCTGCTGCATCTTTTCTCTAGTGGGATATGCTAGTTTACACAGTTAATACAAGAATTAAAAGGTTTATATTACAAAAATAATAAGTATGAACCCAAATGCCAATTATGCATGATAATTCACTAGGCTATAGATGAAATGTATTATTTCATAACATAACTTTAACTACCATCTATTTCCTGACCCTGAAATAAAAGGTCACTTGAAAAACTTAGAATTCTGAAAACAGGATGTCCTTAACCAACTTTTAAACTTATATTGCCTCACCTTTCAGCTTTTTCCAGGCAAATACTTTCTTGCTTGTTTTTAATCAACTATTCAAGTAAAATTCTCCCCAAATAAAAAGAAAAGCGCATGACAACTGAGCTGATTGTAGGGTTACGTGGTAGTCTCCTTTTACAAAAGGTCAGGAAATAAAGGTTAACAATGACAGTAAAACTAGGCTTAGGCTGGAAACCTAAACATTGGGAAAGGTGGTGGCCAGAGGTTTTGGGCCATGACTGACCTTGAATTCCTGATCCATTTGCCTCCAGCATGGTCCAACCTTGCCTGATTTGTTAAATCATTTATAATACACCCAGCTGTCAATAGAGATAATATACATGACTAGAAGGGTGGTAAGGCCCTTTACATAAATTTTTAATCTGCAAAATGTGAAATTGCTATACAAAACTAGGAACTAATGCCTCTTGGTGACTTTTGCCTTTAAATTACAGTGTCTTCAAGAATATATATAATTTTGTTTTTGTTTTTTAATGGTGAATATAATGTCGTGCCAGGTGAAAAGTCCCAAGATCGGAAGGGCCTGAGACTGGAAATCTGGTCTCTCTTGGGGTTAAGGCAGAAGGATCAAGACTCTGAGGACAGTCTGAGCTAAAGTGTGCATGAGAGTCTTTCTTAAAAACAACAAACAGACTAGCAAAAGACAAGGAAATGAATGAATGAAAGAGCAAAAATAGTTCAGAAAAGAAATGAAGAGTTTCCCAAACACTGGAGCCCATGGGAAAACTTTAAAGACTCGGGAGCAGCATCCCCGCAGTGGCCTTCCCTCTACAGCTTCCCCTCAGCTTAGGCAGCGCTCTCCCACAAATCTAGAAGGAGCTTTCCTGAGGTGTGATGAGTGGACTCTACATGCACAGCAGAATTGTGGGTACCTATATTTTAATGAGGAAATCAAATGAATAAATTAAATGGCATTTGGAAAACACAAACTACATTAGCTTTTAAGTGAGAAAAGCAGAACAAATACAGAACTGAATAATTAACCACAACATACTCAAATTTATATTTCATATGGATAATGTACTAATTAACTCAACTATATGAAATAAATCTTCTCATTTTCCTAATATTGTTGAAACTCTTCCTTCTTGTCTACATTATCACTTTACCAAATTCTTGAGATGTTAAAAGATTAAGTCCAAAAAACATACTTAAAATCAGAATCAACACTGAAGTCAAAACCTTAGTTCTGTCAACACACACCTGCTGAGGGCTAAAATTAAACACGGGTTTAGATTTTTCTTTAAGACACAAATCTTAGCATGGTTGCTCACACCAAAACACTGAAAGTTTATGTTAAAATTGCTTATGTTATGTGTTTCTGTGAGCACACTGATATAAAATCTGAAAAGGTCTTCAGACATAGCAGTACGTTTAGTAGGTTTGTCATATCCAGATTTAAACAATTCTTAGATTTGAATTCAAAATTTTATATGCCAAAGTAGAATTTCAATTCATAAATCTGTGGAATAAATATAACAAATAGAGATTGCTGCTCAAGTCCTACAGAAACTGTGCAAGGGTGACCCGACCTCTTTAGTCTGGTGCATCTAATCAATTCTTCCAAATGAATCTACTGGAAGGACCAGGAGAGAGGGAGAGAGATGTTTTGGTACATGATCAGATTAAACTACAGATTAGCAACAACAGGCCAAGCCAGCCAAGGGGGAGGTGATGTGCTTGACAAGAGTAGAGAATTAGCCGATGAGTAGGAGGAGAAAGCATATGAGGTGTAGGCTGCCTGCAGTAGCTGCTGTGGTATGAAGATGAATTGCTGGAATCCAAAGCAAAATATAACACTGGCCCAATGAAGCAGCAGAAAAGCTCACAACAGCATGCCACAATCCAGCACCTCCATCGGCATAGAGTGGAGACATTTTGAGTCTGTAAATGGGAAGGTATTAAAGACAATAGAAATAACAGTCAAAATTTGGCCTTACTTACTTAGAAATGAAAATATAAACAAATATAAACAAGGATTAGAGGTACCAAAATTTCTTGTTTCTCATGCTTTGAATAAACAGAAAGGGAAAACATAATAAATCAAATATATTTAGACACTTGAATAGTCTGTGACAAAATCTAAAATGGAAAGGGACAAAATGGCTAAGAGATGAAACATAGGTAGAAATGACGGTGGGTAACATTTTATCAATTTGTCCATTATTGAAGAAGCATTTGAGAAGTCACATTTGAAAAATAGCAAAATAAATACAACCAAGCAAAAGATCTTAAGAGCATCAAATAAAAGAATAAATCCTACAGAGATGTAGGTGATTACTCTGCTAGAAACTTTGCAAACTACAAATAACTCCACTAAATGAAGTTCTTATGTACTTAAATACTGATTCTAAATTTTTCAGAAATGTGCTATATTCGAACAGGGGAGATTTTACAAAAACCTTGGTCACCCACTAGCCTTCAGTCTGATAAAGAATTTATGTACTGAGGGGTGGACAACTGACTCAAATGTTAGGAGTGTTTGTTGGTCTTCCCAAGGACCTGAGTTCAATTCACAGCATCCACATTGCCAGGTTAACAGCTGTCTTTTCAGGGAATCCCAGGCCATCCCATCTCTTGGCTTTCACAGGTACTTGCATATACATTGCACTCTCTCACACAGATAAACATACACACTCATAAATAAATAAAATCTTTAAAAATAATTTATGTATTGGTTGTGTCCACTTTTAATTCGATTCGTTGTTCTATACTATTTGAATGCCTAATACATACTATCCACCTTATACAGAGCAAAAGGTGACATGCTAGCTTTTACCACTAGAGGGAGAAAAACACCGGTGGCATTTGTTACCGACTGTTAACCCAAGGGTACAGTGTTTTACCTAGAGTATCCACCAGGTGTCAACAGAGAGAAGAAAGTTGATTTTCCCCCCTACTTAAATAGACAAATGCGTAATTTTATTCAAGACAAGCTCAACTCTTGAGATAACTGGGTTGTTCAGTAATTATTATTGAAAAAGTTACATTCCTTATTTTCAGTTCAATATGTCTTGTCATCTAAAATCCAACTAAATAAAAATTTAAGTTTTTGGGTTTGTTTTTAATAAAGAAAATAACAAGATGAGTGGGTCTAGTTTTCTGTAATCCAACCTATGCAGATTTACTATACAAACGAATCTTAAGTGTTTAACTATGAACAAACTCCCCACCCCCATTTTATGGTTATGCATAATAGAGATTTTTACTTTGCATAGTCCTATTATAAAAAGTTCTGTTAGTTGTTAATAATCTTAGTTTCTGGTGTTTAGAACTCACTGCCTGTTTTTAGCATTCACAAAGGAGAAATGTGTCTGTCTTTGAGATGTAGCATGCCAATTAGCATGTTGAATTAAAAGTAAAGCTTTACAAAATTAAGCCTCACTTATGTAACAAACCATACTTAAAAACCAAAACCACTGTATATGCCAGCTAAGTTTCAGTCTTTTGTAAACAATGTCAGCCAAATCACTATATTCAAGCTGCCTCTTAAAGGTGGTAAATTGGGGTGTGAACTCTGTTCTTATTCCTGTGGCTTACAGGAGTTGTAATCACGTCATTCTCAGCAAATGGAGCAGTAGGTGGTGTCTGGAAAAAGGACTTTTTTCTCCCTTCGAGGAAGTGGTCTACACACAGGCCGGCCGACGCAGAGACAAGTTGGTTGGTTCTGATGCTGTAGGAGTCTGGGAAGGCCCCTGAAGACAAGGGCTGTCCTGGAGCATTGTTTTACATTTTCTCAGGCCTTGGTTTAGTCCATTGCTATCCAGCCTACAAAGTGCTGCTTGCTTTTGTTGTTTCTATGCAAGTCAACAATGCTTTCTTCTATGAACAATATTTGTCTGATTTTTATTACGTTTTCTTTTGAAATTCATTAGCTTACACTCGGCCACCAGCCGCTTGCCCAACCGGTTTCTCCCCTTCCCCCAAGGCTCGCAGATCCCCACGCACTCTCTGCTGGCCTGGCGCAGCCGGGCCCCTCTACCCGGCTCGCCGAGCGCGTGCGGGGCGGGGGGTGGTGGCACGCCCGCTCACCAATCGCAGCGGCTCGTGCACCGAAGCCGGCAGAGCCGGCTCCACACCTACTGTACCGGGAGCGCGCCGAGAGCGGGACGAAGGGAGGCGCGCCGCGCGGGAGGGAGCGCGCCGGGAGGCTGGCCGCCAGCCGCGGCGTGCGCCTGCGCACTGGGGTTGTTTTTCACAAAGCGGCTCTTAAAGTGAGCTGGCAGGCTCCAGCCGCCCGTCTTTGTAAGGAGACCACTGAGACGAGCAGGAGTGTGGAGCAGCGGCTTCCCTACTGCCCTGACTTTTTAAGAAATCTCAATGAACTATTTGTAGACAATCACTGATCCGGCCTGCAAGGTTTTTTTTTCTTTGCACGGCAAAGACTCTGATCAGTGAAGATCACATCTTACATGCGATCTTGACTTTTTTGTTCTTACATTATATTTTTATAGATTTTGTTATAATCATGGTGCTGGGAAAGGTGAAGAGTTTGACAATAAGCTTTGACTGTCTTAATGACAGCAATGTCCCCGTGTATTCTAGCGGGGACACTGTCTCAGGAAGGGTGAATTTAGAAGTTACTGGGGAAATCAGAGTAAAATCTCTTAAAATACATGCAAGAGGACATGCGAAAGTACGCTGGACGGAATCTAGAAACGCCGGCTCCAATACTGCCTATACACAGAATTACACTGAAGAAGTAGAATATTTCAACCATAAAGACATCCTAATTGGGCACGAAAGAGGTAAGTTCTTATATTAGTCACTAGATTCGTTTCTTTGCATGAAAACTTTAATCTCATTTAAAGCAGTTCGAATTGGCAGTTTGATAAAGGTTGGCAAACTTAGAAGATGTAGTTTCTCCTTGACGTTCAAGCGTGTTAAGCCGTAATGCATGCAGCCGTCTGCAAAGTGACTGCACACTGCACTTACTCAACTGCATCTATAGCCAGTTCATATCTGCCATAGGCACTTGGAATCCTTTTGCACCTTATAAAGTGTTAAAATCTGACTCGGTCATTTTACTAATATGTTCAGATTCGTTTACAAAAGCTGCAGTCCAATATTGGATTCCTCCTATTTTATAATCCTAGATCCAAAAATGAGCTCCAATAATGAGCTCCAATAAAGAACTGTAGTGACATTTTTAAAAGGTTGCTAGATGTATCTGATTTTAATTTTCATTAGCAGAAGACTTTAAAGACTTGATTATTGTTCTTTGATAAAGGGCTTCCATGGCTTATTTTGACATATGGCATCAACACCCCACGTGTTTTTTCCCCCTATTTCTCCCAATTCCTTTTACAATGTACACCAACCATCATTTATTTTTAAAAGATAATATCTGTCATTATGCAAAGCATTAAGTCAGTTTTAAAAGCCATTTGGAGTCAGTAATTTTCTTCCCGAGCATCATGTCTTAACTTTGGAACGTGGATTCAATGAAACCCATGGCAGACAGATGGAATTGTAAAGTATATGGCACATCAGATTTGGTTTTTTGGTACAAGAGGAAAATGAAGCATTGTCAAAGGGAGAAGGGGTCCTGAAATTTGCAATGTGTTGTTTAAGTGGTTACAATGTGGAAATATAGGCGACTCCAACCTTGTTTTTCTAAGTTTCCACCCTTTGTTAGAAGCGGTTCAATCCTGTTTCGGACCAGTTCTGGGGGATGGTGAGGAGGGGCGCTTGTTCTGCTCTCAGCAGATTGGTTACACGCGTCAGGTGGTGGCGATGACTTAATTCCTAGTCCAAAAAGAATATAATGTTAAAACTGGTTATGTAATTTCTATTTCTCCTTTCTAATGCAGTATTTTAGTGCAAATACTGGCGATTTCTCAGATAGAGGCGTACTTCTTTTTTTTTTTTAATATCTAAAACGTACATCCTGGGAAGATAGATGTTGATTTAAGGCAAATGAGAAATGGAGGATGCTTTAAGTTACATAAAATTACATCCTTCTTTAAATATGAAGGTGAAACCAATTCTTAGGATTTACGCAACTACACCGAGGTATTCTGCATTCTGAAATGGTTCCAGCGTCCACACTAATAGGGTATACAATAATGACAAGTGCTCTCGTTTTTTAAAAAAGACACATGAATTTGCGTTTGAGCCTGCTTGGACGTTGCAGCCTTTAATAAAACGAGAGAGAAGAGACAAAGACTTTTCCTCGAGGAGTTAAGCCCTATAGTGGGGGAAAGTAGAGCGAGTTCTGGGGGCAAACGCTGCACCCGTTGCACCACGGTTTCACGGTTAGGCAAACTACCTGCACCCTGCCCGCAAGCCCGGCTCCGCGTGGACGAGCTCCTAAGGCTGGAATAGTTTCAATGACTTCAAATGGGAGCTCTCAAACTAGCCTGGCAGCTGAGCGCCCGCCCCGGGCGCCCGGCGATAGGCGGAGCCGGGTTTGTTAGCCTGTTGCTAAGGCGATGCCAGGCCTTGATTGGCTTGGGCACGGACGGGTGGGGCGAGCCGGCTCGCGCCGGTTGGGGCGAGGCTTGGAACCGGCGTGCGCCGGTAAAGGTCCCTCCAGGCCGGGCGCCCCAGCCCCCCCGCACCCCTTTCCCCCGATCGTCGCCCGCAGGTGCCTGGCCCCGGCCGCACCTTTGGTTAAACTGCCCTGGGGAACTGGAGGAGGTCCGGCCGCGAAGGTCGTCCCCGGGCCGGTACCTGTGTGACCCGATGGGACGTGACAGCGGCCGGACTAGCGGGGAAAGGAGCGCCGCCATCTGCTCGGCCTCGCCCATTGTTCCCCGGGGCCTTCGCTTCCCCGCCGCCGCCGCCGCCCCACTTCCCCCTCGCTGCAGTAACAGTAAAGGTGTCAGGGTGGCCCAAGCCAGATCGAACCGGTCACCGGCTGGGGCGTGGAAAGCGGAAGCGCGGCGCGCCGTGGCCCCGCCCCCAGCCCAGCAGACTAGGGTGCGCGGGCGCGAGCGCCGCGCGACGTATGCCGTATGTATAGCGGGGCGCGCGGGCGGCGGGCGCGCGCGGGCGGGCCGGCTGGGATCTGCTCAGCGCCGGTTTAGGCCGGTCCTCTCCTGCTCCAGTCTAGTTCTTGATTGACAGCCAGGCACTTGTTTACCACGGCGCCGCGGCCGCAGCTCGCCTCAATGAGACTGCTGAGCTGGCACAAAAGGGAGCCGGGAGGGAAGCGAAGTTTGGGCGCCTTGGAGGGAGCAAATGGAGGAGCCCCGGCTCCCCTTCCTTCTTAAAGGCTGATACTGGCCGGGGGCTCCCCAAGAGGCGCGAGAAGCGTTGTACACATAGGCGGTTCACCAAAATTTGGGGATGAAAGTCATGGGATTTTTTTGGTGTGTATTCAGTAGTTAGGTTAAAAAAAAGTAGAATTGTGGGGCGACAGCCCCCACCCCTACGTAAAAGCAAGTAAAACGTTGTTTTGTTACCTAGACCCCCAAAAAGACATTTTTTTTTTTTACTCCACACCCTATTCACATTTTTTTGTTAATTTTCATGACATAATGAATTCGAGCAAAAGAAACGTTGTAAATTGAAAGCTCATCACCTCACACCCCTTGCAATTAGACTTTATTTCGTAAGGGTGTTGAACAAAATGTTTCTTTGTAGAAAAGCCATCTTTTAAATTCAATCCTTTGTGATTAACGTAAATTTACAAAGGCTGATTTTGGTTGCTGCTAAAACCAATTGAGGTTTTGAATGTTGTCTAAGAGAATATTTTTAGCTTTGAACTATGACAGCAGTCACATCACCTCCCTTTTGACAGGGTCCCCTCTGGCTGGTCTTGAGTCCCAGCTGTCCTGCTTCCTGGGTGCAACATGAATTAGGCCCTCAAGAAAGTCAGTATTCACCAAGAGCCGCAATTACAGAAGCATTACACAGTTTTTACTTTATGCATACTTCAGTAAACAGTAACCAAGATGACTGTAGTTTGATACCTGAATCTTTTGTTGAGTAATGTCTTTGATACAATTTTGTCACTGTGTGGATCTCTTTTCCATCAAAATAAAACAGTCTATAAGTCCTAAGTGTTCATTACCACCATTTTGAGATGAGAGAGATGAAGAGTAAGGGTTTTTTTATTTTAGCCAGAGCAAATAATGAAGTTGGGATTAAAACGCTCATCTGTAAGATGAAGGCAAGTTGCTTTGCTCATTCAGAACATCTTTGAAGATAGCCACCTGAGAATGTAGACGTTTAACGACAAGGTTTTTTTCTTCTTATTCGTTTTAGATGATGATAATTCTGAAGAAGGCTTCAACACTATTCATTCAGGAAGGCATGAATATGCATTTAGCTTCGAGCTTCCACAGACGTAAGTATTATAAGAAATAGACTTTTTCTTGGACACTATTAGTTAAGCACAATTTTATAAAATTAGATAACTCCATATTTAAATACATCAGTTTTTATTTTTTGAAAAAACCCTTTTCATTACAGAAACTTGGTCAAGGAAAAAAATGTATTAAATGGAAGGAGCTATTTTTAATCTAATGTGGCAAAATTACAGAAAGCACACTCAGTTTTCAGTATTCTGCAGTAGTGTTTGAAGAATATAAAACATTAATATTTAATCTAGCACTGGTGAATCAAGATGCTAATCAAATAGTAAGTCTTCGATCAGATTGATGATTATCATTTGTTTTATTAAAAGAGAGGACTGTCCATTCTCATGGTTCACATGATCAGAATTCAGTATTGTGCCTTTTCTTCTAATGTGAATGATTAACGGTAAATGTGAAGATAAGACTGTCCTTATTTAAGGAGGGTTCTTTTTTTTAGACAGTAGTTTCTGTACACAGACCTACCACTATTGGCGATATTGCAATAAGATGTTATAACCTAGACTTAAAGGAAATATATGTCACGGTTCCCTTAGTGGAAAGCTTGAAATATAATACATTCTTAGCAGTTTAAAAAGAGTGCTGGGAGAGAGAATATAAACAGTTTTGATTAATGCATTTTAGCAGATCAAAACCTATAAACTGGCACTGGTTGATCTATAAAATAAACTTAGCTTATAACAGTTTATCAAGCCTTGAATGTATATAATTCTATGCTTACTAATACTACATTGGGATTCTGTGTAGAGTTTGTAATTATTGTAAAATGCTGGTGGTTCTACCAGTTTAATATGGCCCACTGCCTTCTAAGTAACAGCACTGGACATTTCTCTAATGGAAGAGACTGCTTGTTAAAACCTTCTACAGACAACAAAACCTACAATCTGGCCAAGGCCAAAAACAGTTCTAACTTTTCGCACATAGGTTAATGGGAATATTTTTGTTTTCAAGCCCTGGGAAGTACAGGTGGGAAACAGCCAGGGGAGAGTTAAGTTAGACTGTGAGTGGACAGGGTGTAAAAAGACTGCCTCCATTTCTATTAATTTATGCAACAGGAAAATGTGAGGCTATTCTAGGCTTTTTCTGTACTATACTTAATTAGTTGCTATAAAAAGAGTTCTAATTCCTAGTTAACAAAAGTAGAGCAGTATAGCGAATTTTTTTCTAAATGTTTGAGTGGGGTCTAGGATTTTTAGGTGCAAATAGTGAGACCATTCTTTATTTTTAAATTAGATTTTTTACCTTTTCAAGAATAGTTTAACTTTCATGATTTTGCCACCAACATTAAAAGTAGACTCTTTAGTTTAAAGAGCATTGAAAACAAAATTTCTGTTACATAAACATAATAACAAGGATTTTCCCCTTTGGAAAGTTTTAAGAAATTATACATGTGGTGCCTCATTGATCCACAGACAGTATGACATGGTGATGTCTTTATACATGTGGTGCCTCATTGATCCACAGACAGTATGACATGGTGATGTCTTTATACATGTGGTGCCTTGTAGACAGTACAACATAGTAACGTGTTTATGCTGATCTACTATTGAATTTTTTGAAAGAGGTGTAAGATTAATATATCCATTCTTATATTTTACACAGACCACTTGCTACCTCATTTGAAGGCCGACACGGTAGTGTGCGCTATTGGGTGAAAGCTGAATTGCATAGGCCTTGGCTTCTACCAGTAAAATTAAAGAAGGAATTTACAGTCTTTGAGCACATAGATATCAACACTCCTTCATTACTGGTAAGAAATGGCTGAATTCTTCATTGCTTTTTGACATATGAATACATAAAGAATAACTACCTAATCTATCCAATCTTTATAGCTTTAATAAAGCAATCTTTTGAATTCCTTTAAAAATTTCTATTTTAAAATACAGTAGAAGTAGAGCACACAAACAAATAGATAATACACTATTTTTCACACTACTAAGTAAATTTGAAAGTCCAATATGTGATAATGAAGTATCTTTTATTCGGAACACAGCAATAACAAGGTCTGTTCCCTAAATGATTTTAGCTGACAAACAATATTAATCATTGAAGATGCTTGCTTAAATCTCTTCCCTGAAACTGTTGCAGTCTAAACTTCGTACCACATTGCATTGTTCCAATTAGGGACAGGTGTCAAATGATGGGGATTCATCATTTCCATGGGGAAAAAAAAAAAAAAAAAAACAATTTCTTTTTAATTACATTTTATAATACTTATTCAGATTTGGCTTAAAAGTGATTTGATTTAAACATAAATGATAACATCTTTAAAGCAAATAAAAATGTTTTTACATTTTATTAACATTTTTTTGCATTTTCAAAATAAGATGTTGCCATTTGGAATTGCAACCAAGTTTAAAAGAATTTTTGTAGAATTTGGAAAGGGTTTTTTTAAAAATTTTTTTATTTGTTTAGTTTTTATTATTGTACACAATGGGCTTAAAAGTCTGCCTTGGAATATGAGCCTTTAACCCTTTTTTTTCTTTCTTTTATTGAATAGAAGTTTATATGAAGACAGAAGTGTAGTACAGTTTAAAAACTATCAGTTAGGGAAACAAAATTGATTCTCTTAGTTGATTTTTTTGAAAAACATTCTGACATTTTTATGAGTTCATACATTGACGTTGATGTTGTTTTCTCTATTTCTTACAGTCGCCCCAAGCAGGTACAAAAGACAAGACACTGTGTTGCTGGTTCTGCACCTCAGGCCCAATATCCTTAAGTGCCAAAATCGAGAGGAAGGGCTACACCCCAGGTACGTATGGGTTGGTGCCCACAAAAGGCAGTTTTATTTACTAAGCATTTTGTATGAACACTCAGCATTCCTTAGTAAAGCTGTGTACATTGTACATATCCATTTTCTTGTCACAAATTGTGGTCTCCTTTTTTGTGTAGTAAGCAGGTCCTTTTTATAACAGTAAGTTAACTTCTTTATGTCTAGAATAGCTTTTCCTTCATGGAGTTAGTTGAGTTTTAAAAAACCTACACTTTTGATTGTTTCGGTGTTTGCTTATTTGTTTTCTAATAGTAAATAAGTGTTTTCCCTCTCCAGGTGAATCAATACAGATATTTGCTGAGATTGAGAACTGTTCTTCTCGGATGGTAGTGCCAAAGGCGGCCATTTACCAAACACAGGCTTTCTATGCCAAAGGGAAAATGAAGGAAGTAAAGCAGCTTGTGGCAAACTTACGTGGGGAGTCCCTGTCATCCGGGAAGACAGAGACATGGAATGGCAAGCTGCTAAAGATTCCACCAGTTTCGCCCTCCATCCTTGACTGTAGTATAATCCGTGTGGAGTATTCACTAATGGTAGGTGCTATTATAAGAAGTTCTTGCCACTTTCATCTTGAGTCTTTGGGCTTCTAATTCCATTTAAGTTTGGTGGCATATAGATGTAATCACAATTTAAATGTTACATTGTGATCTTTTTATCGCACATTAAGCCTAGGGCATTGTACTTACATTAAAAAAAGAAAAAATGTTCTAAAAACTAAAAGGGATCCCGACTAATATCAAAATTAAGTTGTGTTTTTAAAGAAAGTTCTACTTAGAATGCTGATCCCGCATCTGCTTGCTGTTTAGGTCTATGTGGATATTCCTGGAGCTATGGATTTGTTCCTTAATTTGCCAGTCGTCATTGGCACCATTCCTTTGCACCCATTCGGTAGCAGAACCTCCAGTGTGAGCAGTCAGTGCAGCATGAACATGAACTGGCTTGCCTTATCCCTTCCTGAGAGACCTGAAGGTAATTTGATAATACATATCTAAACTTACTCTATTACTATTAAGACTTTTTCTTTTGTTCTTAATATATTACAACCCTAGTTAAATTTTTATCTTTTCCTTAGTTATCATATATAACCTTAATATTAAGATTTGTTATATGTCTCCCTTGTTTTAATCACCAAACAAATAATTATTCTTTTACATGACATTTTTTTAATATCTACTATTCTGTGTATTTTGACATGCATAAGAACATGTTGTTCGAATTGCGTGTATCTTTTTCCTTCAGCACCACCCAGCTATGCAGAAGTAGTAACTGAGGAACAAAGACGAAGTAATCTGGCACCAGTGAGTGCTTGTGATGATTTTGAGAGAGTTCTTCAAGGACCACTGTTCGCATATATCCAGGAGTTTCGGTTCTTGCCACCACCTCTTTATTCAGAGGTAAGCACCAAGTCCAATGTGAAAGGTGCTAGGTCTCCAATAGCACTTGTAGGCTTCTAAAAGATAGTTGCTTCTTGGTTGCCCTGATAATAAAAAATTTAGAACAATGCTTTAAAAGTTACGATTGTTAGATCTTTTGACTTTAAGACATAAGTAAGATTTCATTCAGGAAATAAGATGCTGGTCAAACTCCAGTTGAATTAGCATTTTGATTGAATAACTTCATTTTAAAGTGTTAATAGAAAACCTGGTATTTTGTAAGCATAATTAAATAGATAAAAATTTATGTTATTCATAATTCTTTTTAAATCTAATTTTTTTGATATAACATTCTTAGCCATAGGAGAAAATAGCATATTTCCAAATAGCTTCTTAAATAGAAATACTACACTGCTAGATAATTGTGTACTTCATGCTGAAAACACCCAGCACATGTGTGAATAAGATGGATACTTGCATTGGATAAGCTCACATTAACATAGACGCGAAATCCAGTAAGCACCAAAAGTGTTAGAAAACAGCACTCATCTAACAAGCCATTTATTGGGTCTTAGAAATCAGAAGACCTTAAGAAGGTGATGATCAAGCTGAATTTTTAAAACTACACTTAACCCCTCCACAGGTGGGTTAGTCTAGGCAGGAAGAGCAGCCCAGCTAAAGGACAAGAAGGGGTTGGTTCAAGAGTTTCAGGACTTTTTAGCATTACTGGAGCCAATAGTATACATTTTTAACGGGATCTTTCAGATTGGCCTTGATACCAAAATTACTATAAATCAAGAAACCCTGGGTTATATAGTTTATTCTACCAACTATTTTATAGTGAGATTGTATACTTTTTCATACTCAATAGACATGAAGGAACTTGTTTTTACTTTGAAAGCAATTGTTGTGATGCCATAATTGGAGAAACTTCTCTAGATGTGATCATGTAAAATCTTCATTGATCATAGGGATCAGAGTCTGTTGTTGCATGATTAGGCATTTTTTCTGTCTTACTATGGTTTATAAAAATATGTAGTAGATATACTGCAAACTTCCTACCATTTCTCACAAATTTTTTTACTATATTTTTATTTTAACATTTCTTACTTTGCTTCTGGCATACTTTGGGTGTTCATAGCTTTCATTTGAAAAGAATATCATTAACTTTTATCTAATTTGTCATAAATTCTGCACATTGCAAAATGAGTATAAGATAAACATTGTACAACCCTAAAATAGCACTGGAATGTGATTTAACTAAAAGATAGTTGGCTTTTTTTTCTTCAAAAATGTGCATTTGGCATAGAACTTTTGAAGCATTGTGGGTTATCTCACATTTAAAGCAAAGAGGATTTGTCCAGAAGATCTCTGAGTTACTTTCACAGGACACTTGGGAACGTTGTTGACAGACCTAGGGAAGAGATGCAGAGACACATTAGAATAAAAACAAAAGTTACTTACAAAGGAATTGAGTGGTTTGATGGTTACCCCAATGTGTAACTGAGTTTAAGTATTGCAATGTGGAGTGAAAAATACCCATCCATAAAAGTTTTTCCTAGTAACTTTTGTGAGATTGAACTGCTCATACATAACTATAAATCATATTGATAAGCTAGCACCCTTTCATTCCCACATAGAACTTGACTTGGAGAGAATACTAAGCTATCACTTGCTTAAAAAGTTACATATATGCTCTGATCATATTGGTTATTTTTGCTGACTAGTTACATACATGCTCTGGTTATAGTAATTACCTTTGCTAACTAGTACTTGAAAACAGTTGTATGTTGCATTATTCCTACACATTACCAAGTTAACTTTGCAAATTTTATCTTGTTTTACTAGATTGATCCAAATCCTGATCAATCATCTGAGGACAGACCATCCTGCCCCTCTCGCTGAAGGAACACTTGACTGAATCAAGTTGATATGGGTTCCAAACTGTATCTCTTCCGGCTGAGGACAGAGATGGATCTTGGAGACACGTTTTTCAGAGGAAGTGGAATTGCTTTTGCCCAGAAAATGGCAAATACGTGAAACAACCAGTGATCATGCTTTAGAATATTACAGCAGCATTCTGGGGCTGCGCCAACATGCTTGAAGATCTAAGCTTTCTCCTTTAAAACTGCACATGCTAAGAGCAGTCGTCTTAGCCTGTGGTCATATGTGTCAAGACACCATTGCAAAGAAGGATGTGGTCCTTCTGATTTGAAAATTTGCACATGCTCAATGCTTACATTGTGCAGTTCAGTGTCACTACAGCTTTTTTTTCCATTTATGCCAGACTCTTGATACTCATAAACTTGTTTGTGGTCAGCACAACAAGAAACAAAAGAAAGCTTTGAAAAACTTACATGAAAAAAAAAAACACGCACTGACAGTTTGTGGTTTTTTTGTTTGTTTGTTTAAGTTAATGTAGCCTGGACTCTACCTGCGAATGCACATGCTCAGAATTGTCCTACTAGGCTGACCATGTATCACCTCTTCAGCTTGGATCCTATTGTGGATTTATTTACAAACATCAAATGCCTTCAAGCCAATCTTTTTGCTGTACTTTTTGCAGCCTACTGTAGTAGATACGCAACAGATACGTGGGGGAAAGAACAAGGGGAGGAGACTAATGAGAGACTGAGAACTGTACACCTTGGTTCCTTTGAGACTGTGTTGCCTTTCTACTATTGACAGCAAAGCAGCATTTTGTTACTGACTGCCTAAAATCACTTAATCTCAGGTGAATGCATCACTTGCCAAACTGTCGGAATGCTATTTGTGTTTTGTTGCACTGTTATTTTGTTGTTGTTGTTGGATTGGCTTTTTCGAGAGGGAAATTCAGAGATGGGACATACACAAAACTGATGACACACCCACATCCCCTTTTTATCATTACATATAAGAAGAAACCAGAGCTAAGAGTGGACTGAGAAGACAGTGGGCCAGCACCAGCACAGAGTTAAGGGCTGTGGCTCTTAAAAACTATTTTTATTATTTTAAAAGTAAATGGAAGTTGTCCAGTCACTAGGGAAGGGAGGGGAAAGTGCATTTATTTTTATACAGAGTTACTAATTACCTCCAAAACACATATGTTTGGAAATCATTTTTGCTGATGCAAAGTACTTTAATAAGCCAGAATGTATATGTCAATTGTGATTGGAGAAGCTTGATTTATACATTTGCTCAAGAGAGTATAAAATCCCAAACTTATTCTCAAAGTGTGTAACTTTATAATTACAAAAATAGAATGTTTGCTGGGCTAAATAGCATTAATTTGTCTTTGTTATTTTTTTCTATCCAAAGAGGTCTTTGAGTATGTAAAGATGGAATGACACATTAGTACCAGCATTCGTCAAAAAGTGTAAACCCCACCCTCCCAAGTACAAAGTAGGGATTTTTTTAAGGAGCTTTTTTTCTGTTTTTAGTGACACCAGCATCTCTGATATTACAACATATGTGTGAAATGGGTGTTACATCTATCTACCTTGCCATCTAACCCAGTTAGTAAAGTGACTGAAAATAATGGTAACTCTGGCGTGGTGCTTGATCTGGCTAAATACTGTCTTAAAGCTTCATACAAAATAGGCTTTTCCATAAGTGGCCTTTAAGAAAACATGGAAGACAATTCATGTTTGAAATAATGCTGACAGGGTGAAGAAAGCCCACTGTAAAAATGAATCACGTTTTAAGTGATTCCATTAAAGGGTTTGTGCTCCCGTAGCAAACTAATACTAAATATTAAGGAAATGGGGGTGAATTATTTTTTTATTAAGTCATTTTGTGAATGTCCCCACTCAGAAGAAGCTGATGGGATATTTAGCATAAAGGGCATTTGGTGGTTTTGTTTTTGTTTGGGAGGGATTGTCTGAAAACATCTTACTCTTCCTGTTACATCTAACTAGGGAACAATTGCTGGTATGCATGGCATCGGGACACTCACTAACCATACTCTTTACAAAGTACTACATAGCCAAGAATGACCAATATGGTAAAAATTGGCACTGGATGACAAAATTCTTAAGACTTGGTGAAATAAAAGTTTTATTTTTACCATTAAATATTTCTGCACTCATTTAGAGGCATTACATTTTCCTAAATATTGGTCAGTTCTTGACATAACATGTGAGGGTCACAGTTGCACTCTAGTATTCAAGATAGCTTCCTAATTTTTCATTTAGGGAAAGTAAAATTCAAAACGTTCGCGAAACAAAGTGCAATATTAAATGTTTGCTTTATAGATTATACTCTATGGCTGTTCGTAATCTCTCTTTTTTATTTGGTGCTGAATATGTCCTTGTAGGCTGTTTTAAGAAAACTATGTGGAAAATGACTTAATTTTTCCTATTGTTCTTCCTTGTGGAAAATAAAAGTGTTTTTTTTTCTTTTTTTTTGTATAATTGCTTGATATTTTATTTGAAATTTGGTCATGGTAGTGATGTACCAGTTAGACATTTAACATTTCAGTTCAGCTCTATATCATTCTGAATGGTTTGTTTCTAAGTTTGTACCCATGAAAATTACAGAGGACTTAAATCTTAAATAATGGACCAGATGTAATTAGGTAGTTTTGCATTTAGATACCACTCCCCCCACCCACATGACATGCCTTAGGACATTGGAAGTTAGGTTGGAAAACACTCAACAACTTTTCCACATTTGAAAAACAGCAGTAAATACTCCTAAACATAAGTTTGGCCATTATAGTGATTGGCAACCTTCAAAATTGTTTTGGAGTCAAGTTTACTTTTTCTTGTTTATTCACACATGTACATAAGGATATCTAGGTGCCTTCAAATAAGATTCCCATGTTGCGGTCATATGTTTTTTTAGAGGCACTGTCAACTTTTTTCACTTCACTGAAAGACAAGTATGAACAAAGGGATCAGTGAAAGGGGGAAATGAATTTCTCAATTATGTGGCTGGACCAGCCATCGAACAAGATGTTCAAGTTGATTTTTTTTCTTCTAGAAAGAAGAAAGGTTACACAAGATCCTCACTCTTGAAGGTGTGAATTTGTCCATTTTTAAGGAAGTAATTTGCTCTATACCACCTAGTGACAGTTCCCAGCACTTCTGTGACACTGGCAGTGTAATACATTGAAACTAAAGTATGTTAAGTAGCATCGTGAGTTCTGTTAGCTGTCAAGCTGGGTCTGAGTTTATTGTATGCTGACCTTGTTTTATTTATCAGGACTTTTGATTTATGGAAAAGCTCAGACTAGCTTCAATAAAACGTACTTACCAGTAATTCCAAAATGATCTATAACAATATGACTAAAAACTATGTAAGAAAGCCCTTAACTAAATGCTTTTCTTCTTGAGAGTTGCCTTGGTCATGGTGTCTCTTCACAGCAATAGAACAGTAACTAAGATACCAACTGATATTGTGAGGTAGAAATGTTGTAACCTCTGAAACAATGGGCAATTACACTTTTGGAGTTCAGTGTTAACACTATTCATTTCCAGAAACACTTAACAGATGAAATATCCATCTTCACTTTTTGAAAATGTCTACAAGGAATAGATATTGTGAGTCATAAAACATTGTATTGGTAACAAGAAAATGGGTGTGGAGATGGGGTCAGAGGGCAATGTTTTAATATGGAATTGTGGAGATGTTTCAGACACCAGCACCCACGTTAAAAAAACAAAACAAAACAAAACAAAAAAACCTAGGTGTGATGGTTCCTATTTTCCTTTATGCCTAATGCTCAGCAGAGCCAGGCAAGTCTGTAAATTCCAAGTTAAGCATGTTTTCTGCAGCTAACCCTGTCTCAAATTAGTAAAAAATGGTGAGCACTGCTGCACACCAACAATCTCAATGCTGAGAGGCAAACTCCAGGATCCTAGGGCTTTTCCCACTTGGCAAGTCTAACCAAATCAGCAAGCTCCAGGTTTAGTGAGAGACCCTGGGTCCAAAAATAGGTAGAAATTACCAGTGTCGACCTAGGCCTCCTGAGATGTGCCCAAACAAGCATCAGCTCACATATGCACATATATGCATACATTACACACAAGTGTGTTTTTATTGTGTGTCTGTGCATATATGAATATAGTGTCAGTGGAGCGCAAAAGAGCACACCAGATCCCCTGGAGCTGAACACAGGTTATCTCTAAGAGCAGCAATTGCTCTTAGCCACTGAGCCATCTCTCCAGCACCCCACTCCCCCAGACATAAAACTTTTAAAAAGCAAACTTTTTTTGAGTTTTGAAGTATGTTATAGGCAATAATCCTAGTAAAGGGTAAGAGAAACAAGAATATGCAGTAAATATGTGAATATGAAAAATGTTATGGCATAGATATGAATTTCCCCATAGCTGCTGTGTGTGGATGTTGAAGCAAGGTTTTGGACAAGTAAGAAAGCAGCTGTGATTGGGGTACATCTTGTTTCTGGAAACTCCACATGGTTCCCTGTCTCTGTCCTGTCCTCATGAGAAGGAGACTCTTGCCTGCTCCCCTTGTGTTTTCCCTTATTGCCATGGGCTCAACACTGAAACCAGGAACCAAAATAAGTCCTTTATATTGTTTACATAAGGTTTTTTGGTCACAGCAACAGTGAAGTAATCCAAAGACTTTTTAGTTTTGTATGTCAAAGCATATGTGTGCACATGTTGCTCATCTATTGTAATTTTGAAAAGTTAAAATTGGGGGAACTGGGATGTAACTCAATGGTTAGAGTACTTGACTGGTACTCATGAAGCCCTGGGTTCCCAAACATCACATGAACACCGACTTGGTGTTACATACAATGTAATCTCAACACTTGCAGATGGAGGCAGCATATCTTTCTGAAAATTCAGTTCACCACGTTATAACCCCCTTCTCTCCTTGGTAACACAATAGTGTGTAGTTTACATATGGAAAATCTACCTACAATAAGTGCACTGTTCTACCTCACCTTACAAAACAAACTCAGTCCTGAACTAGGAAATTAGCAGTTTAAAGAGAGCTTGTCTTCCACACACAGCTTTCTAGACTGGCCTGATGGAGGTTCTGAAGTAGAGTTCTTTGTAGCCTCACTTCTAGTTTTGCATGTATTTTTAAAGAGGTAGCCCATCAAGCAGCATCTTTTTAATTATAGTACTTATTCATCTAAAAATGTCAGTGCCTTGTATGTCTGCTGTAATCTTTAAGATTCATACTGTTGTAAGAACCTGGAAACAACCTAGATGTCCTTCAACTGAAGAATGGATTAACAAACTGTGGTACATCTACACAATGGAATACTACTCAGCAGTAAGAAAAAATGATATCCTAAAATTTGCAGGCAAATGGATGAATTTGGAGAATATCCTCCTGAGCAAGGATCACAAACCCAGAAAGATAATCAGGGGATGTACTCACTTATTAGTGGACTCTAAACAAACAAGAAAAAAGCAAAGCATGCCCAAGCTGCAAACCACAACCACTGAACAGCTTGGGATCAGAAACACCCTGGACTGACTCCTTGGATCCCACTCCCCCTAGAGGAACACCTGACTCACTCGTGAGGGAGGGGGAGAAAACTGGGTCTGCCAGGAGTGGAGACTGAACTAAGCAATATTGGGTCAGTGGGACCATAGGACTGCCTGCTTCCTGCCCAGGGAGGGAATAGGGAGTTGTGGAAAAGAAAAAATGACCTGATGTGATGGCAGGGGGAAGGGACCTTGAATAAGGATATACAAGGATAGAAAGTGTGACTTCTTTGTTCATAATAATAATAATAATAATAATAAAGTTTAGAGAGAGAAGTGGTGGGAAAAACCTACATGAATTGCATTTATTAGTGGGCATTGAATTGATCAAAGCATCTTCAATACATGTGTGAAATTCTACAATAATAATAAAGATAAATATTTTACAAAGAAAAAAGAAATATTTAAATATGGCAGCTTAAAATTGGTACAAATTAGTTTCACGTTAGGAAATAACTTGTGCTTCGATTAGGCCGCTATCTTATTTCAAATATCAGAACCTGACGTGTTCCTTTTAAAGCTAGCCACAATCTTATCTAGTAAAGGCTGTGTGTAGGAAAGTCTATGTTGCAGGAATTAGTGACTTTCATCCTAGTCTTCCCCTGCACAGTCATTTACAAGGAACACAGCCCAACTTTGGCAGAAAGATATGTGTCTTTACCTGGCAGTGGCAGATCTAGTGTGTAGCCTGAAAGCTAATAAGACACTAAACACAAAACAAAACAAAACAAACCTCCAGTGACTTCTAATGCTCTACAGAACAATGAAATTGCTAAGACCAGCAGCATTTCAAATAACTAAAAGAGGCACATACCTTTGATTCTAGCACTCAAGAGGTAGAGCAAGACAGTTCTTTTTGAGATTGAGGCCAGTCTGGTCTACATGGTGATTCTAGAACAGTCAGAGCTGTAGAGAGAGAGTTTGTCTCAAACAAACAAATAAGATCTTGAATATTCCTAACACAAATAAATGGACATGATCCAGGTAATAAATAGATGAATGACCTTGACCTCATACTCTGTATACATGAACTGAAATGTGTGCTATCACTCATAATATATTTGTTCTATGTTATAACATAGAATATATAATATGTATAACTACATTTTAATACGGTTTTTGGATATGATACATTTTGTTTGATAAAATTTAGTTTGAACAAGAGTCAGAAGGAAAGAAATTTCTCTAAAGTTGGTTGGTTCTCCAGAGTGACTACAAAGTCACCTGCCTGTTTTATGGTGAAGGTCCTGTGACTTGGGCTTGTATGAAAGGATGTCGGGACTGCAGCAAGATAGAGGTAAATGGAAAATTCTCTCTGGCAAAAAAATGGCTATTTATCTTTTCCTGTTCATATCATTTACTTAAGTGGTAATATCTGAGAGTACTAACATTAGATTTTGTTAAGAAAAAAAATAGGGGGCTTGGTGTGATTTCCCATGATATAAATGTTCTAAGCTGAAGCTGGGGAGACCTAAAACAAGGTCTCTGATAGCAACCCCCTTCATTTTGAAGTGAAATTTGTTTCCCCAAATACTGTTGACTCAGCTTTAATGGGATATAATAGAGTTTTGTTACCATTCTATTCCTTTTGACAGCTAGCTTTCTTGATTCAAAAAGGAAAATAAAATTGCTTCAGTCTAAGGAAAATTTAACTCTTTCCATTCCCTATGAATTCTTTTTTTTTTTTTCTTTTTAATACACTGATAAGCTAGCTTGCCAAACACAGAATTCAAAAAGCTCTGATCAGGGAGCAATCTGGAGTGTATATTTCTTAATTAGAGAAAAGATTGTATTTCTGTCTTTCTTAATCTCTAAACTTCTAAGTCCTTATAGAGTAACTTAGAATAGGAAGAAATGATATACATATTTCTCTAAATATAAAAAATACATAAATTAATATATCTAGAGCTTGTCATATAAAAACTATTCTATCAAGTTCCTAGAATATTATAATACACAAGGTACCATTATATATATTATCTTAACTAAACCTTACAATTTTCAATTTTATAGTTTTATTATTTTATATTTTAAAACTTTAAGGAGAAACTGTTATCAGTAAAGGTAGAGTAACTCTGAAATCTCACACTTGTCAAATTAAAAGTGATTGAGATCCAGAATTATCAGAATGTGAAGTTCTTGTATCTTACTGTAACCCAACATACATTATTAATTGGCTCTGACCCATGATTTGACTAAAGTTTTTATTTTGAGGAATCTCCAATAGCATAAAATTTGTGTGCAATTTAATTCCTCAAGAAGTAAGCACCACAAAGGTCAATTCTGATTGTCAAAGAAGAGATCAGTTTGAAGGATCTCGAAATCATCAGGGTCTGAGTTCCTAAAGGAAAGTTGAGTGAGCACCAGATACTTAAAGGGAACCACTGTATATTGTCTACATAGAAGTCTTTAAGTCCAGCTAGACAACAGCAGCTTCTGGCACAGAAGGAAGATCAGTCAGAACTGACCTGCCAAGGGGAGAGGCCATGGTCGACCCAAGAGTGAACGAGAGTCCAAGGAGAAACTAGGTCACACAGCAGTACATGCCCAGGCTCCTTGCCCACTGGAAATATCTGTGTAAATATACCTGGATGTTCTGACAGTCAGATGATGTGGCTGAAAACTAAGCTAATTAACCCCTTCCTCTGGTGGAAGAACCCCAGTGCAGTATTTCTTCAAGGGTATGAGTAACAAACTGTGTTCAAAGCACTAGTTTAGATGCAAGTGGGAAAACTGCATTAACTTCAAACCATGCCAGGCTCTGCAGAGTATAAATCCCTAGTATTTGTTTGTCAGTAAAGTGAGCCAACACACTTTTACCACAATTTATCACAGCATGAATGTAGTACATACTTAAATAAGGCCCCTCCTTCTAATCTATGTTCATACAAACAACCCTAGCCTTATTGAGTGCTTTCTCTCTCACACATGCACACACACACACACACACACATATACACACACACTGACACAATACTTATACACACACATTCATACCCACATACACATTCACACACACGTATACACACATTCACACTCACACACATAAATTCTCTCTCTCTGTCTCTCTCTCTCTCTCTCTCTCTCTCTCTCTCTCTTACACACACACAAAGAACATGAGTGCAGAAGGAGGATTGGCTGGGAGGAGTAGGGTTCATTAAGAATGCGTGGAAGGTGACGGAGGAAATAGGACGAATACAATCAAAACACATTATACACATGACATCATCAAAGAATAAACTTCTAAAACAAGCTCCGGAACCTTTGTGCTTTGTCCTACTCTGTTACCAATGCTCATAGTTCATGGTCCAAGTTGAGTTAAAGTTTTTAAATGCTTTGAAATACTTGAGCAATGGCTACCAGTTAGGCACTGAGGGCGGATGTCTTGCACTTTTAGTCTCAGCCCTGGGGAGACTGAGACACAGACTGCTGTGGGTTTGGAGAGAGTCTACACTATAGAGTGACAGGCAAACGTAGGTCATAGTGCAATACCCTGTTTCAAAAGGTAAAATTGGGGCACTTGTATGGACTAAATCGGTCTCCCCCAGAGTTGATGCCTCAGCCACAGATGTAACAGTGTCTGGAGAAGATCTTTAGGGGGTGACAGGTAAATTGAGGCCTAGGGGTGAGGTGCTAATTCAGTAGAACTGTATCCTAGCAAGAAGTACAGGACAGGAAAGGGTCTGTCTCTCTGCCATGTTAGGACAGCAAGGAAATGGTGGTGTTTGTTCCTTCTTGTTTTGGAATAAGATCTCTCTGTGTAGCTCTGGGCATCCTGGAACTTGCTGCATTAAAACCGTGCTGGCTCAGGTAAATCATACACTACTAAAAAGTAGATTTTTCTTTTAGCTTATTCCTGTTCCTAGGCCACAAAGTCTCACTCGGTCCAGACAATGCTGTACATATCACAAGAATTTAATGAGGGTTTCTAGAAAACTTCCTTTACCCTAAGAGGTACCAGGAATAGATCTCTCTTTCTCTAGAAGCTCCTGGAGATGAGACAGATTCAGTCATTGTCAACTATGACACAAGTCACCCTAAAGCTGAGGTGGTCTGCTTTGTTTGGTGGGCCCCCTGTAAAAAATGTAATTCCTAGGTTCATATGTTAATGGTGTTTATAGATATAACCTGTGGGAGCTGATAGGGTCTTGATGACTTAGCCAGCATAAATGAATTAACGTGCTATTGTGAGGTGGCCTTATTGTAAAGCTAAACAATGCCTTGTGTGTTCAGATGCAGCAGAGGAGCCCTTCTAGATGATCAGGAGATGCAGCATCATGTCCTTAGACTTCTCAGCCCTCTAGAACATAAATTACTCAGATTTAAGTATTCATTTATAGCAACAGAAAATGAACTAAGACACAGTCATGGGCAGAACTAAGAAACTCCAAAGGTCAACAGAGCTAGGCTGCCGACCTGATTATCCCTGAAATCTGACCTCACCATGTGCTTTGGAGCTCTGTGAGCTAGGAAATTTCCTTTCTTGCCTAAGCCAGGGGAAATCTGGCTTTCAGTTATGAACAGCCAGAAACATCTTTTTTATAGAAGAAAAAACTAAACTGATCCCCAAGATAAAAGTTTTATTCATAAGGTAAAATGTATGTCTACCTCTCACCAACCATTACCCCCAAAGGCTTGTATGTGCAATCTACATTGATATATACTAGAAAGGCCTCTGCTAATCTATCTAACAGTCTAAGGCACTTGACGCTCTCAAATTAGATTGAAATTATGTTAATTTTTTTCTCTCAGGTCAACAAACTATAGTTTCTGAACTGAATAATGGAACAACAGAATCTACAATTGAGACAGTGCAAAAGGATACAACCAGGACAATCAGAATCCACTAAGACCAGCTGAGGGCTAACTGAAAAACCACTACAAAGACCTTTGAAGCATAAGCAGAGCTAGCAAGGAGCCAGTTGCAAGCAGCAGGAGGCCCAGAATGATATGTTTTTGTTATAGTTAGAATAATATACTTTAGATAAACTGCTGTGCTTCAGAGGCTAGACATCTAAATGACTTTTGAGAGGGAAAACCTACAGAAGAGCTAATGACTGCAGATTAATAAAACTCATAGGGAAAGAAAGTGGGGTAGAGAATCTACCTGGAAGGCTGGGAGCTAGCTTAGCATTAAAGCATGTGATCAGTTTGTGCTCATTCCCTAACACACACACACACACACACACACACACACACACACACACACACAATTCCAAGTTAATTCCTAAAACTAGAATACTATCATGAGGAACTCACAAACACAATAGCAGCTCAACTCTGTTGACAGATGAACTGTATACAAACTGTGCACAGGCTACTCAATTCTGTTAGTTCTTGCCCTTAGAAACATCTACACATAATGCTAGATTTTCCCAGGTATGTTCAAGAGAAATTAGAAGTGTGTGTGTAGGGGAAACAGGGAACTAATCAGGAAATAATAGTAATAATAATTATGTGAGGAAAAAAAGAGAGAAGAAATAAAAAGTAAGTCAGTGAGCCACATGTCCCGTTCTGCGCTAGAGATGTCACTTCAGAGGATCCTGAGCTGACAGGGTCCTGAGTAGCTCTTCCTACCCACATTCATTGCTCTTGTGACACTTTTTGCTCCCCCACCCCACCCCTGCAAGAACTAGAGCAGAGTTTCCCTTCCTGAGAGTGTGAAGGCAAATGTCCTCAGAATCCTGTTTAAGATGCACATTCTAACCCATGCAAGTTTGGGATGGAGCTTTCAAAAAAACTCCCAGGAAAAAAGCTGCAGGTTGACATCCTCAGCCACGAGAGTGGGTGTACCTCAACTCTTTAACTACAGCCATATTTAACTTGGCAACCAAGAAAACACACACACACACACACATATATATGTATGTATATATACATATATAGAGAGAGGTATTGGGATAAATTCCACATGAGAACACTTATTTTAGGGTTTGAATGGCTCCATAGGTAAAGCATGTGCCATGTATGTCTGATCACCTAAATTCAATCCCCAGAACCACAGAAAGGAGGCAGGGAAAGATCAACTCCATTGAGCTGTTCTCTGACTTCTACTTGGGCAACACAGCATGCACATACCCACACATATTACACACAAGCACACACAAATAACAACAACAATAATGATGATAATACAGTATACCTTATAATATAGGTGGGCCTTTGATGTTTTTAATTGTATTTGAATGTGATGACCCATCTAGTCATGTTTTATTCCTTAAATGCTGCTAAATCATTAAGAGATGGTATGGCCTGCTAAAAGCTTATGACACTTGATTTGCAAAGCATGTCTATTAAACTTTTATTTTTATTCTTTTACTGATTTTTTTGACATAAATTCTTATGGCACTCAGGTGGGTCTTGAACTCACTTTGCAGCTGTCACTGACCTTGAACTGATTCCATTGCCTGTATTTCCCAAATGCCAGGTCTATAGTCATGTATCATCAAGCACAGTGTAGTATATTTTTTAAAATGGTTTTTCCATTTCTTCAGAAGCTAGAATAAGAAGGAGGAGCCTATGAACTTTGCTTGAGGAATAGAGTTCAGTAGAATTGACGGTAGAAGCCAACACAGTGAACTACATACAACTTTCCAGGTAACTAAGTCTGTTCATTCTGCCATACCAAAATGACAGATACTGGCAATTTATAAAGAATAGAAATGTGTCCTCTTAGGGCTGAGAGATGTCTCAGTGATTAGGAATCCTTGCCAAGTAGTCAGAGGGGCAGAGTTTCTATCTATCCTCCCAGCACCCACGTAGCAAGCCTGGTGTCTCACGCACACCTGGCACCAACTCTGAGGTGGGCACAGGCAGAAGGATACCTGGGGCTTGCTGGCCCTGAGTCTAGCGGAAACAAACTCCAGTTTCCCAGAGTGTGATGGCCATTATTGGTTGTCACTTTGACTACATCTGAAATTAGCTAAAACCCACAAATTGGAGGACACACCTGTGAGAGATTTTTGCTTAATTTGAAGTAAAAAAATTCACTTTTAATCTGGATCTTCAAGATAGGAATACACACCTTTAATCCAGATCATTTGAATTGGGAAACCCACCTCTAATCTGGGCCACACCTTCTGCTGAGAGCCTAAATAAGGACCTGGAAGAAATAAGGTTTTACTCTTTGCCTGTTTGCCCTCACCTCACTAGCAAGTTTATTCCTTTACTGGCATTAGAGAGTCTACTAAAGACCAACTGAGGCAACCAGGTTTGTGGACTGAGCAATTACTGGGTTCTGAGACTTCCCATTTATAGCCAGCCATTGTTGGATTACTTGGATTACAGCTTGTAAATCATTCTACTAAATTCCCTTCATACACTTCACACACACACACACACATACACACACACACACACACACACACACACACACACACACACACTTCCTGAATCAGACTGTATAAGGGCCTAAGTTACATTTTAAGTTCTAATTACTATGCCATAGAGATCCATGAAAGAAAAATGCCTCTGATTGGCAAGTTTCTTGCCCAAGGACAGATAATTCCTGAAATGCTAGAAGCTATTGTTTATGGGAGATAAGCAGCCTTCTGTTCCCTCCCCCCAAACAAATTTGTTTGACCCATCTTTGTACATGTGCTTGATCACATGTGGAGGGAAGGTCACAGGCAGGAGATACATCTGAATGTACACTTGTCCCTGACTCGATGTAGGCCTGAGGTACGTCAGAATGTATGTTTGCCTCTGGTTGGACCTGATGAGAAATATTTAAGCCACTACAAATAGGCTATGGACCTGGCCAAAGCCCATCTACCTGGTTAGTATTTCAAATTTGGTTTTAAATTGTGGTATCAGTCTTACTATATTGACTGGTGGGATTAACAAGAATAGATAGGTAAATAGATAGATGGATGGATGGATTGATTGCTAGATTGATAGATAGATGAGAGATTCATTTTATAAGGTTTTTTTTTTTTCTTAAGCTAGAGAACTCTGACTAATACAGGGAGAGATCTTGACTCAAAGGAATAGACAGAGCGAGTGAGAGAGAACATCTGATACTCTCTTTTGGTCTCTATGCACAGGCATTGACAGCCCCTCACCTTCCACATATGGTTCTAATAACAAATACATAAATAAGCTTTTAATAAAAATAAACTGTTTTCTCACACTGCTGGAGTCTGAGAGGTCTAAGAGGAAGTAAGGGCAGAATTGACTGTAGTTAGACTGCTCTTTGCTAAGACTACACTTGAGAAGAGAAAGAATGGCATGTCCTTGTGACAGTGCAAAGCCAGATGCTACATGAGATCTCTATTCTAAGGGCATCCCCTAGTCCAACCACACGTCAAATACCATCACATTAGCTGTTATGTTTCAACAGCTGTATTTTTGAGATAATACATTAATGTTATAATACTAGCAGTATTCTTAACAATATGTGGTGGTTTGAATGGAAATGACCCCCATAGGATCATGTATTTAAGCACTTATTGGAGGTAGTTAGAAAGGTTGTGTAGCTATTAGAGCATAAAGTATTTATACATAAGCGTGCACCTAATACCATCTCTATCTATATCAGACTACACATTCAAAGGTGAGCCTGTAAGGTTTTAGTGGAGCCTATAATATTGCTTTCACCTAGTAATGTCATATGATGCTTCACTGACATGTTTGTGTAATACTGGCAAAAACAAATCCATTACTCTCTCAGACATATAAAAGTACAGCACATACCATTGTATTTTATTCAAATAACTTAGTACTGATAATGAATGACTGTTAGAGGCTTATCTATTTATGGCACTATACATTTACTTTAGAGAATGTATAAAACATTTACAGGAAGACAGTGTACCCTGTTACACCCACACCAGGCTTATTATGTCTCTTGATTGCATCATTTTCTCCTGTGCTTGATTTTCTCTCTTGTTCTTTTGTTCACCACGGCCTCACATATTTATTGGCCAGACTGTATACATATACCATATCGTCTAGGTATGCATTAGGCTACAACACAGAAGTCTGAAAGGTCATTCTACAGTGTCCACACAACAAAGTTACCTAATGACACATTTCTAAGAACATAGCCTCATTGTTAAATAGTACATGACTCTATTTAATTAGCAACATACCCTATAACTTAGTTATGCTTGTTACTTTTTAATTATCATCATCTTGTTTCATGTGGACTGATTAGTTCTTCCTAATTAGACTATCAGTTCTATGATTATTATGGTAAATAACCTTAACCATAGGTAGTTTTGATACATTCCTATTACAGACTACATGGTTAACATATATCTTACCTAACATATTTTAAATGTTATTTCAGAGTCTTTGGCAGAGACAAAAAAGATATGTGAAAGCAAAGTAACCACATTGATACTTCTAATGTTAATACATATTAAGGAGATGTCCCAGATTCTAGAGTCTAAAGTTTTTCTTAATATAATATTCTACATGAAAACATATATATAAGAAACATTTTACAAACTGAGCAGGTTACATTTATAAATATATATGTAGTGGGATTATGCTGATAATGTTGTAAATATTTGTCCTGCCTACTTGTTTAAGAAATAGCAAACTGGAAGTGTGGGTGGAGCAACCAGGCTAAGAAAACTCTGAGTACAGGAAGAACAGAGCCAGATGCTAGAGAACCACCAGAGAGAGCCAACACAGACATGATAAGGAGATGGCAGCAGACACAGAAAAAAGAAGCTGAAATGCTGCTCTGAGAAAAGGTACCGAGCCACGCAGCTGAACAAGATGAAGGAGCTAGCAAGTTATATGCCTGGGCCCTAGGTCAATCAGTGTAAAAATAAGATAAGCCTTCTGTGATTATTTGAGGCAAAGTGGGGCTGAGAGTGAGACTAAACCTTTGGTCCAGGCCCAGAAAGTCTGGGCCAGAACCATTAACAACATATATATTTATATACATATACATTTAGTGTGTAATAACAATTAATGAAAAAATGCCATGACTTTGAAAGAAAATAAGGAAGGAAACATTTGAGAGTTTAAAAAGAAGAAATAGAAAGAAAAAAATAATGTTAGTATATTACATTCTCAAAAATTAAAAAAGCTAAAAATTCATATAAAAACATAAAAACCACTAAGCTAGCCAAAATGATCTTTAACAATAACAATACTAGAAGTATCATATGCCTGATTTTAAATTATAAGTAACAGCATGGTATGGTCACAGTAACAGATTATATAGATAGATGGAATAAAAATAGATGGTCTAGGTAGAAGCCGGCCCAGCTATAAGAACACACATTGGAGAAAAGATAGCCTCTTCAACAAATGATGCTAGGTAAGCTGGATGTCAATATATGAATATAAGACTCACTCCCTGGAAGAAATCCATGCTTGGTTATGTACCTGGTTAAAAGTCTATGTTTTGGGGAAGTCATGAGCCTTATGAGGAAACCTACTAATACTGTTTTTGCTAAATGGACATATTGTCAAATGAACATCATGTTTATGTTTATAACCATAATTAATGAGTCAGAGAAGCTTCTATTTTCAGTGGACAGAGGTAAATAGAGACTTTATTCAAAATGCAGAAAATATTGACTGTTGAGTGTTTAGTCCTAAGTACACACACACACATACACACACACACACACACACACACACCCCTCCACAGCTTAGGAAACACCACAGAAGAATGCATGGAAAGAATGTAAAAGTTGGAGAATGGAAGAAAGCACTATGGAAGTATCTTCTAGTCATGGCATGGCTGTTTAATTCATGAACTCATAACAGCAGTGGTTACCCACACAAGACTTGCAAAAAAGAATGAGCTACTCAACATTCCATCATGGATGGGGAAGAGGCCCATAAGATCCCACCCCTTCACAAGGAGCTATAAGCAAGTAACAAGTACAAGGAGGGGGAATCATAGTCCTCCTTGGTACAACCACTGGTCCTTGCTCAAGTGATATCAAATAAATACTCCTACTCATGATCATTGTGGCAAGTATCTTTAGATGTGGAGGCCACCTTCTCACTAAAGAAAGACTCAAAGTAGGAAAAGGATGTGTTAGGAAAAGAGTTTGTTGGGGGAAAGAGTAAGAATAATGATGTGGGAAACAGTCAAAATATACAGATAAAAATTGTGAAAGAATGCATAAAAGTTTAAAAAATAGCCAGTATTCTAAAACCTGATAACAGAACCACTCTATTGAAAAAGACCTCATCTAAAACAAGAAAAGAAAACAAGCAAGCAAACAAACAAAAACAGACATAAAGTCCTGTTGGTGTGTTGTTATTTTCTGTTTTTTAAAAAAGAACTACTGGATCCCAGGTTGACCTTAAGCTTGATGTATAACTAATGATGGCCTTGAGCTTCTAGTTTTTCTGACTCTACCTCCTATGAACTTAGGCTACTAATGTATATCACTGTATGACTTAATTTATTTTGTTATTGTTGTTGTTGAATACATATTTTGAGTCTGAAAAGTACATACCACACACATATACATTTCAGTACATATAACCTTAGTTAGTATATTGCAATCTTTTAAGAAATATTTATTTAATATTATGTGTATAGATGTTTTGCTTACATTTGTTTCTATGTGTTATGTGCATGCAGTGTTAGGAAAGGTCAAAGAGAGTGTTGTATCCTCTAGAACTAAAGATTCAGACAACTGTGAACCTGTTATGTGGATGTTCTGGAATTCAAACCTGTTCCTCTGGAAAAGCAGCCAGTGTCCTTAACTGGTGAGCTATCTCTCTAGTCCAGTACATTGCCATCTTTCTTCACCATGTAGTACTTATAATCCAGTGGCCATTTACTTGTATATACACAAAATTATAGTTATTTCTGGTGACAAGATTACTATGCTCCACCTCCCTTTTATTTTAGGAACATCTCAGCTATTATTGTTGCCAAAAACTCTTTGTTGATTCTTTTTAATAACATGAAGAAAGGTATATGGGCACAATGGCACACATTTATAATGCATATTTATAATCTCAATACTCTGAAGGCTGAGGCTCAGTTCAAGGGCAGAGAAAGCTATATATACAGCAAGGCCACGTCTCAAGAACAAACAGAACAACAACAAAAAAAAAAGATAAAGCCTGAACCATTTAAATAAATATTATTTATCAATAAAAACTCAGGAGTCAGATAGAGGGATAAGAACCTCAATGATCAGAGAAGCAGGGGAACAGTGGCCAGTGACTTCTCTCTCTCTTCTTCCTCAACCTAAAAAGCCAGAGAATCTTTCTAAACCCACACCACTACTTCCTGTGTCTCTCTACATGCCCTCAGCCCCCCAAAACCTCAATGGCTAATTTGGTCAGCTAGTAGTTAGCTCCTCTGATTCAAAGTAAACTTTATAGTCAGTCTCAAGAGTGTCAGAGTGTGATCAAAATATCCCACAACATTTTGCCCCTTTTGTCTAAATAAAAAGGGAATGTTTTAATTCTAACACAGTAAAACTATATACCATAAGAAAAATTATCAGGTAAGGATTACTTTGTAATGTGCAGTTCCATTATCTAACTTGATGAGTTCAAAGTTCTGTATCTAATTCACTCTCTGTCCTAATTTGTATTACCAACTCAAAACTACCTATTTAGAATGCAAAACATTTTCTTAGATGGACAAGTTAAGCTTTTACGTCTTAAACTTTATACATTTTCTATCTCTAATATAATTTTTCAATTCTGAATTTGATAACAAGGAAAATTGTAAAACTAAATTATCTATTCGGCAACCCCATTAGAAACCCAATGAGGGTAAAATATTACCTGACCAGGAAGTTCAGATCAAGCAACTTTGAAAACTATAAAAAATGACAGAAACAGATGGCTGCCTGGATAGTCACCCAAGGTTCTTCGGCAAAGTTGGGGAGCAGCCAACATACCTAGAATATCTAACAGACTTTTCTGTGAATCAGGAATTTTGATTCAAGGTAGACTGTTCTACCTTGTCTTGGCAAAGTTTGGCAGTTACCTTTTTTTTGTGTCCTGTTTGTCCATTTTGGAAAAGATACTGTCAGCAGTCTAGACAAGGGCAGTTTCTTTCCCAGTGGTTAACTTTGCCACAATGAAAGCAAACTACTTATGAAGGTTCTTTGATATCCATCATACTTTTTTGAAGTTGATTGGTGCTACCAGAATCAGAGTGTCTCACTGGCACAAAAGACCTTATGTTATTAAAATATTTTATATGACATATGTTATAAGTATTGAAGTATTTGAAAACCTTCTGTCTGTTTAAAATATACCTCTGTTTGACCTTGAAAACATACCTAACATGGCCACAAATTTGACTGTTATAGAAGACTAACTATTAACCTACATCTCTTAATTTTCTTAAACAGTTTGTCAAAATAGCCTTTAAGGACTAGAACTTTACATTACATTTTAAAATGAGCTTCATATGTACAATACCTTGAATGAAAATGAAAACATATTTACAGTATAAGAAAAATAACCTTAAATTTTTATCAATATAGAAGAATACCTTAAACAAGAGTAGAAACATGGAATATGTTCCAACAAAATAACCATAAGTTTGTATCAATATACAAAAATATCTTTTAAAAGAGTGCAAACATATATACAGTACGACAAAATAATCTTAATTTATGTCAATATACAAAAATACCTTAAATAAGAGTGGAATCATATATACATTTTAACAAAAATAACCTTAAAATTGTATCAACATAAAAAATCCATACCAATGTAAAATATTTAAAGCTAGCAATTGTACTTTTAGTTTAAAAGAACATCCATTAATCTACCATTTATCATGTCATTCCTATATCTTCCTTTTCTTTTTAGAATGAGATAGCTGAATCCAATCTCCCTTGCTTAGTTTCTTCCCTTATCATGACCTGTAACAATTTGCAACCAATTTAAATGATGACAAACATTCACCCACTGAATGACCAAAAATCCACTTTCTGAATGGCCAAAAATCACCCACACCACCTCTTGAGAAATTAGATGCCATGTTTTCTAGAGTGCTTCCTGTTGTCTGGGGGCAATGGTATCTTTTGGGAATGCTGGGAAAATTGAATGGTCAAGTCCTAGAACAGCTGGCTGTTGTCCATTCTTGGTGTGATAGAAAAATGCAGGGCTTATCTGAAGTCCTGGCTGGGGTAATGAATGAGGCTGAACTATTATAGCTGACCTCCTTGAAAATGTCCTGAGCAGTTTGTAGCTTTGGGTGGCATTTGCCAGCCTAATATTATTACCACAGTCCAGTAGACTTGTTGTTGTGGGACCCTATTATTTTCTTAGAAACCTCAAAGGTCACTGCTGAAAACATATACATTTTAAATGTCATATGCAGCAAATTGCAGAGAGGTTAAAGGACTGCAATTTATTAAATACATCTGAGATACACAAGTTTAATTCCTAGTTTGAAAGTATATACAAGAAGCTAGATGAAGCCTACTTCAAGAATTAGTTAGTACTCTATATGACCAATAATATCATTATAGAAATTTAAATACACACATATGTATATTCATCTTACAAATTTTGAGATAATATTTATATCTTTAAAAAGCTTTAAAGAGTGAAAATAAAACCAAAAGATTATGAGATTAGTGGCAATAGAGTAGTTTCTTAATTTTGTTTTTGTTTTCTCTTCCATACCAGGTGGTTCTTCTGAAATAAGACAGGAATTCTGGATTTTTCTTTGGTATAAATACTTAGGTTTAGAGAAGGAAAGATTGACACTCCAGCTCCAAATCGAGGTTTAATTTTTAATTAATTGAGACTAGAAAAAGACCATTTTCCTTATATGTCTGTAGAGAACAGCAAAAACAAACATTTGGGAAATTTTATATCATTAGAAATGTGCTACACTCTTAGGACAATTTACTTTTTTTGAGACATTTTCCCTGGATTATTTATCCTTTTCCTTCAGATGTCTCATTTGTCCAGTGGACTTTAGATTCCTTAGTTAGATGCCTTCATTCTCCTGGAAAGACAAAAACAAAATCCTGTTCCAACTATAACTTTGGGAAGTTTTCCTTGGGGCAGATTATATTTAATCAATTGAAATGCATTTGTTAGTATTATAAGTTAGTTTAGATTGAATGATCACACTGTTTCCTGAAGTATTGTCTCTTCTAATTGAGAGGTCTCTCCTGTTTGAATCTAATCTTTATTATTTTTTATGGTATCTATAGCTTTTCTTCTCCTGTGAAAACAAAAGCGAAACCTCTTCTCCAATGTAACAAGTATAGTAGCTTCCATTCTGGGGATAACACATATTTCAAGTATACAGGCTGATTTAATTCAGCTGTTTTTTCTACTATCCAATGTCTCTCTGTAGCTGTTGCTACTTTCTCATTACCATTTTTTAAATTTTAAAGTTAATAAAGCACTATATGATCTATCTACGGGAGTCTTTATTTCCCCTTTCTATTTATTAATCATGTCTTTTAAAGTATGATTGACTATTTCTATAAATGCTTGTCCTGTAGGATTTTTTGGTATACCTGTAATATCCTTTATGTTGTAATATGCAAAAAACAGTTTCATTTTATTAGAGACATATGCTGGAGCATTATCTGTCTTAATTTGTACAGGAATCCCCACAATGGGCATGACTTCTAATAAAAGTGTAATTACAGAATAACTCTTTTCAGAACTTAAAGTAGTTGCCCATTGAAATTCTATATATGTATCTATGGTATGGCACACATATTTTAATTTTCCAAACTTTGCAAAATAAAATATATTTATTTGCCAATTTTCATTTTTAAGTACCTTTTGGGTTATTTCCTGCAGGTAATAGAGGCTGGTTATACAAAGAATAAGTAGAACATTTTTTTAGGATTTCATCAGCTTGTTGCCAAGTGACATATAAATCTTTCTTCAAATTTTTGCTATTAACATGTGTTTCTTATGAAATTCTAAAGCTTCTTAATAAATTTTTTACCAATAGCTCATCAATCTCATTATTGCCTTGTGCTACAGGGCCTGGTGGACCCATATGAGATCTGATAAGTGTAATACAAAAGGGATTTCTATTTCTGATTATTTTCTGTAATTGAGTAAATAACAAAGTTAGTTCTAAATTATTGGGGATAAGTTTAGCTATTTCAGTTTGTAAAACAACTCTTTCTGCATAATAAGAGTCAGTAACTATATTAAGAGGTTCAGGAAAATCTAATGCCATAAGAATAGCATATAATTATGACTTTTGAACAAAATCATAAGGGCTTTGAGCCACTTTACTTAAATTTCTTGACTTATAACCCCCCTTTCTTGATTAATTTGCATCAGAATAGAATGTAGTGTCTTCAGAAATTGAAGTTCTCCATACAGTGTGATGAAGGACCCAATTAGTTATCCTTATAAACTAAAGTTTCTTGCTTTGGGGATATTTGTTGCTAATCTCTCCCAAAAAATTACTGTGAGGTCTTTGCCAATGCCCATTTTCTGTCCATAATGAGGCAATTTCAGCATTAGTAAAAGGCACCACAATTTTTGCTGGGTCAATTCCTGCTAATTGTCTTAAATTTCCTTTCCGAATCAATTCAGCAACCTTTTCTACATAGGTCTTTAATTGTTTTACTCTGTGTAAAATATTATAATAAAATTATAATTATAGTAAATGACTCAGTTCTCTTTCCTAATTCATCAACCCTGTCCATTCTAAGATATTGTCTTTACACTGCATAAGAATTCTTGTAGGAGAATGCATAGAAGGTACGCTCAAGCTTTAGATCTAATGATCTACATGTACAACAGTACTTTCTTTTCTACCAAAGCCAATTCTCCTTTAGCCCTAGCTGATAATTCTTTTTGGACTCTTTAAGTCCCAATCATTTTGTGAAGGCTTGAAATAAATTAGTTCTTGAGTACTTAATTCAGTTGTGGGTCAAATTATTAAGTGAATGAGAATCCTAATTAGTTTTAATAATAAAAACCTGGAGCCAGATATTGGTGTAAATGCTCAAAGATCAGAGAGACAAAGGAGCCAGGAACTAGAGAGACGTTTTACTTCTATGACTCCTCAGACCAAAAAGGAGTGAGATCCTATTTCTACGAATCCTCAGACTGAATGGGCTGACGTCCTGTCTCCACCTGCCTTATATTTCTGTGTCCACCATCCTGGTGCTGGGAATTAAGATGTGAGACACTACCACCACTTGGCTTTTTTCTCTCTTAGATTCAATCTTCTGTAACCCAGGGTGTCTTTGAACTCCTGATCTTCTTGCTTCCTCCTCTTAAGTGCTGGGATGGAAGGTGTGTGCCACCACTGCCTGGACTCTGTGGTTAAGTAGTAGCTGGCTCTACTCTCTATCTTCAGGCAAGCTTCATTTGTTAGAGCACAAAATATCACTACAATTAAGAGTTCATAATTTATCTCTCCTGATTTGTTCTTTCTGTAGTGAATATTTTGTAAATCTACCTTACATTCTCAATAACTAATAGAATGTCCTCTTTGAATTATTTCTAGGGAAAAAACTGTTTCTAGGAATGCCTTGCTTACAATCCCTTTACAAATGACCTGTATTATAAAAATTAAAACATCTAACCTTTTGGTTTTTCTTAAACTTTTTAGAAATCACTTCTCATATCCAAATATCATCATAAGTGTGAGATTCACTATCAGTTGTATTTCTAATCAATTCATCTATTGGTACTGATCTTGCCTTTAAAGACCTAATCACCTTTTGGCATTCTGAACTAAAAATTTCAAAAGCCAAAGGCTCAACTAACATTTATCTAACTTCTGGATCTGATATTATGCTACTTATATATACAAGTCAATCTTGTAAAAATTCAGTAGAGGCTTTTTTTGGCCCTTGTATCATATGAGTAAATGACTCAGTCCTTTTTCATGATTCTTCAATCCTGTCCCAAGCATTCAAAGCTGATATATGAAACAGAGCCAAGGTGTGATCATCAGATGTAGTCTTTGCAAATCAGCATTCTGAACTTCATCAAGAAGCTGTTACTAGAAAATTTTAGTACCTCTAGCCCTCCTTTGATGTTCTATGACCCTAGCTTCCTCTCTCTACCATATTGTTTTTATTGTAACTGAGGAACAGCTTTGGATATTGCTGTAGCTAATCTTACCAATCTTGAAGAATAATTTTGTTCTCAATGTCCATGAATTTAACATCAGCTTTCCAAAAGGTAAACACATGCCATATGAAACTACTGCTTTCTTAAATCTCTTCAGATATTACATTGGTACAGGATCCTGGTTAATTTCTAAATAACCTTGGAGGTGCCTATGATCTGTTGATAATTCTTGAATGTTAAATAGAATAATTAAAGTTAGTTTTCTAATAACCTTAGGCTGCTCCTCTTCAGTTTCATAATGCAAAGGTGAAGTAGGTTCTGCTTTAAATTTCTCTGTCTCTGTGTGAATATTTTTCTTGGTTTCATTAGTAGGTCTTTCTTTGGATTATATCTTATCAGTCAGTTTTTCATATTTGGCACTAATATCAAACTATATTGTAAGTATAAAATATGAATTACCAACATGATAGATAATAATTATGATCAACATTATGCCAGTCCCAGTTAAGTTGATTACTCCTTCATTTAATTTTTTCATTTTCAAACCATCCATTGTAGAACCATACAGAGATCTAACTCCCTGCATCATAATATTGTGCCACCTTTTTAATGGGGTAAAAAAACTTTAAAAAAAGAAGAAGAAAGGAGGGAGGAAGAGAGGAATAGAAAAGGATAAAGATGTTCAATGGTGAAGTATCCTTTTACAGAATGACTGCCACCATTTTTTTCTTACTGATATTTAAAATAATTGTATCTTTCAGTCAGTCAATGACATTTTGAAGTCTGGGGATGTTATATATGTATAAATCCAGAAAAGATAAATGACTTATACCTGCACCCACACACTACCACCACTTTCCATAGGATTAGAACAATTTTTTTCTCAGCATTTTGGATAGTATCTGCTTATAAAAGAATTTGCCAAGGGTTTTGTAATTGACAGGTTTTAGTTTGATGACAGCATTTGCTACTTATGCAAAGTTATGTGAGGTTTTTTTCCATAAAGGAGAGCACATATGAAATATAATTGATATGTATCAGGTTTCTCTTCACATAAGTCAGTGTAAAGGAGCTGCTTGTGTAGATTTCAGGCAGGAGTGTGACAGCGTAGCTGGGACTGTATGTGTTGGAGAGAAAGACACACTGTGCATACATTCCATCTGCTTATCTGTTTAGGACAAGTGTGCTTTCTCAGGGCTTGCCAGATTCTGGAGAAAGTGGCATGATTTGCTAGGCTGAATTGTAAAAACACACAGTACAAAATGTCCTGATCTCTAGATTACATTTTAGTGTTTAACTCTGTGATTAGTTGTATATAAAAGAGATCAAAACCCTTATATTTTGGAAATCTGAAAGTGCTCAAAGAGAATCCTAGTTTGATATCACCACAGTGGCTATAAACTCATATTCATATAAGCTACAACTTAATCACAATTAAATACTACTTTTGTAACTATTATTTTTTCAGTTAATGAACAAAGCAATATTTCACGATGACTCCATTCATACTCGTCAAATTTTGTTCATACCCACCCTCCTCTTCCTCCCACTAGACCTTCCCCATCATCACTCCCTAAGGACCTCTTCACTTTGATGTCATATCTGTGCATGACATGTGTGTGTGTTCGTACATAAATCTAGATTCTGCAGATAAGAGGGAAAATTCAGGAAAAGAAGGAAAGCCTGCTTCATTATTATGCCAAAATCTCAGGCTAACAAAAGCTAGTGATGTGGTGACACATGACTGAAATCCTAGCTCTCAGGAGAGTTAGACAGGTGAGTTACAAGCTAAAGTCTAGCCTGGACTATATAGTGAGACACCACCTAAAACATAAAATAAATAAAAAGAAACAGGTATATTTCAAATCATCCTTTTGAGTCTACCCTTAGAACAAAATGTTTTAATTTAAAAATAATAAATTTATTAATGTCTAGTTATCTGCCAGTGTTTTGGAAACTGAACCACAGATGATTTTAACAAACAGATCTATTAAGGGGAGAATGAAATCCATAGGAAAGTCCCTGCCACACAGTCTTTGTAAGAATTCTTCCTTCTGTAAAGCATGTTATACTATTTAAAACACTGATGTGGGCCATATTTTTTCATGTGATCTCAGCAGCTAGTTAAATTCAGAGATTCTTGGTCATTTATGCAGCACAGGTTTTTTGAGTCATGAAAAATAAAGCTTTAACCCTCTTGACTGCAGGTTACATTTCACAGAAATCTAAAATACTCAGGCCTGGCATTCAAGAAGAGGAAAATCAACCTTCTCCCAAACTGGTTCCATCCCTGTCTCTATGTCTCTGCTGAGGAAAATGTTTGCACACAAAGGGACTCATTCTAGTAGTTCTAGAAGGTTTTGTTGGGGCTGAGAGAGAGCTTTGGATAGTATCTTCACAAAACTGTTTAAGCCACAGTGCTGAGAACAGACCTCTCATCAAGAGGGTCTCTCTGTAGGCTGGTAGTTAACATAGAAACTCACAACTAGTCAAAATGTAAGAGAATTAGTGTGGTTGACCCCCCACACACACACACAGAGAGAGAGAGAGAGAGAGAGAGAGAGAGAGAGAGAGAGAGAGACTCAAAGACCGTTGTAGAAGAGGGCCAGGGCAAAGCAGGGTCTTCTGGACCTGGCAGGACACCGCACTTGTGAACTCACCAAAGCTAGTTTTGGATCAAGCATGGGGCTGCATGCCTTTATAGTTTCTGATATTTGGATAAATGGTCATATTAGCTAGCGTGCCTCTTGGCCAGGGCAGTTTTGGCCTCCACAGCACACTCAGCTCTACAGATTGTTTAGTGTTTAAATAGTTTCAGCTGTCATGTTGGGGAGTGGAGGGTGGGAGTAGATGCAGCTGAATTGCTAGTAGCATCCAGTGGGTGGAGTCAGGCAAGCTGCCAAATATCCCACCGTGTATTGCATATTACCCAACAATGGAGATCTCTTTTCCTGAAGCCAATGGTGCCAAATTGAGAAACCTCAACTTGGAAGTATCTTTGTTCTTTGTTTCTCTTTATTTGAAACATCCTGTGATGCTGGAGCTGGCAGTCCTATATTCTGCATGCAACAGGAACTCAACATACTGTCAAGCTGAGGAAAGCTTGAGCATAAGAGATCTCAAAGCCTTTCCCCACAATGACACACTTCCTCCAATAAGACCAGACCTCCTAATAGTGCCACTTCCTTTGGGGGCCGTTTTCCTTCTAACCACCACAGTTATCAACATAACATTCATACCATCATTGTAATATGGCATATCTTGACATTAAAGTGGTTATTGTAGCTTATGGGGTCACAATTTAGGAAAATTGTTGATGACTTTTCTTTCACAGCAGCTGCTATAGCACCTTCCAGTAATATGAGATGTGGCCATCAAGAGGAAGCTTCCACATCAGTACTAACTTGATTTCTCTATGTCCTGTAACCAAAGTGTATGGTGTCTTCAGCAATAGGACCTTACCATCAAGTCCACTGAACTCTTTCTGATTAAACTTTTTGAACACCTCCTCTACTGGTCTTTGTGTTTTGGTTTCTGCCTCTTTTCTACCACTCACTATATAGTGACAGCTTTCTTCAGATCTATAAAATAATAAATAAATAAATAAATAAATAAATCTCAGAATCATTACTGATTGAATTGACTCACGATTCTGCAGCCTAAGAAGTTGGTGCTAAATATCGAATGAGGGTTTCCTCATTGTGTAATAAAATGAAAGAGGTTCTCTATGGTGGCACAAGCATACTAGTATAAGGCCTGTTCCTCTGCTACCAAGATACAGAAATAGGTAGCTACAAAGCAGGACCCATCTCAAAACAAAACAAATCACTAAAGCCATCAAGAGGTTTGGTCATCATGAAGGCATCTAAACATAATTCTATTACCTCCCTGAATCTCACCTCCAAACAACATAAACATAAAAATGTGTTTATAAGACATGAATTGTAGATGTACACATCCCAACTTTGGCTATCACCTGCCCATAAGAAGGTGTGACATTTCCGAACTTCTGCCTCCTTTGACATTCCAGCACCAAACATCATTTCCTCCCACCCCTCAAGGCCATACTGCATTGCTGCTCACGTTATCCAGATTCCTTCTACCCAAAGCCTTTCAACTCTGCCCAGACTGTCTTTATCTCTTCTAAATTTTCATATCTAATCTCAGGTTCCAGAAATCTTCCTTAATGTGTCTTGGCTGGAAGATCTCAACTTTCAGTGACTCCTCACAGTGACTTCCTTCCCTACTTTCTTATTCTTCAGACTCTGAACAACAAGTCTGTTTAGTTTTTATTTCCTGTCTCCTCTTTGTTTTGTTTTCTTTTGGTTTTACATATATATCAAAGCTTTTACTGCTGCCTGGCCTATTTGGGGGAGGATGACTTTGAATTCCTGATTTTCTGCTTCACCTCCCACAAGCTGTGATTTTAGGTATGCACCACTATTCAAAGATTGCCCACTTCATTCCTTTTTTAAAAAATATTATCTCTTTTTGCCAGGTCATTCCAAGTGTCATCAGGACAATGTCATCACCATTTCCCTGTTGTTTCTCAGAGACCTGGGCATTACCTTCTTTAGAACTTGCTTGATAGTGTTGAAGAGGGGGCTGGAAGAGAGATTAGCAAATGAAAGCAGATGCTGAATGAACCTGACAGTCTGTATTCAGTTCCCAGAGTCTGTATTCCTGGTGTTCCTACAGCAAGATGAGAAGCAGAGTCAGGAAAACCAGAAGTAGCTTGAGATGGCAAACCTGGAGGATGAACCAGAGGGTCCTACCTCAGCAAAGGGGAAGATGAGACACACTTCTTCAAGTTTTCCTCTGGCCTCCACGTGTACTCCCATGCATACATATACACACCTAGTAAGTACATGTATGAATTAATTAAATAATTTAATTTTAAAAGAAATGAATCTATATTGTGCATTCTAAGACACCTAACACAATTCGTAGTGGTTAAAATAAATGTCTCTTACATTTATCACGAGACCTTAATGTATTTGCTTACTGTAGATGAGGAAGAACATTAAAGCCTCAGTCTAGGTAAAGCAAAGGAGTTTGAAAAGTTACACTGCTTTCCACAATAAAGTAAAAACTTAAACGACTTGAGAATGGGAGACGTCTGGGAGAAAAAAGACCTGGGGTCTCAAAAACAAAACTTGGACTTATATGCTGAAGATATGTAGGGACTCTTTAGTCTACAGCATTCAGGAATCGGGGTCAGAAAGATTATAAACTTAGGGCCACCCGGGAATACATAGCAAGGTTATCTCAGAAAGAAAAATAACAAAACAGGGAAAATTCTACATGATGGAATGACAGAAGCTAGTAGATTTTAGGAGAGTCACAGTGCCGATTTGGAAGCTGTCCCCTGCTCTGGGTAGAACCCTAAAGGTTTGATTTAGTTCAGTTTGATCTCAACTTGTTCTGTTTGTTTGAGATAGGATTTCACATAGCTCAGGTTGGCCTTTAACCTGTTATGTTGCCAAGGATAACTCTGAACTTTTTGGTTTTAGTTTTGGTTTTACAAGACAAAATTTTTCCAAGTGTAGCCATGTTATCTGTCCTCGAACTTGCCCTGCAGACCAGACTGATCTTGAACTCACAGAGATCTGCCTGCCTCTGCTTCCCCAGTGCCTGGATTAAAGGCATAGTTGTATCATACTACCTTGAACTCTTAATCCTCTGGCCCCAGGTGCTTAGATCCCAAATTCTGGTATTCCAGGTAGGTGGCACTAAGCCAGAACATCTTGTTAATCAGAACTTTTGTTTACTTAGGTTTGAATTAGTGATGTTTTGTAAAATTAGAGTCAGTTCTAGCCATGCTAAATGTTGGGAAATATGATTTTTAAAAAAATCAGAGAGGGATGTAATTTGAATTCCTAGGGAAAAATAATGATTAGAAGATGAGAAATGAAAATGGAAAAGCCCCCAAGGTCACAGAGGTAGATGCTGAATCTCCACTGGAAAATAACAGACAACTTTGTATGAATATCAGAAGTTTCTTTGCTCTGGGACAGGGAACATGCCTGGAACTGGGCTGGATGGTAAACCCATAAACCAGTACGAATGAATAAGGGGGGTGTGGCCGCTTGTAAGCACTGCAGTACCTCTATCTCCTTGTCAGAATTCCCCGCTCTCCATTCAGTCTACCATAGTCAACAGCTGACCCATGGATCTGAGCGTAACTGCTGAGAATATTGGTTTGTGTGTATGTATCCCCTCTGGTGTGTCCAAGTGTCTCTTGCTCTTGTCCTTTTAATATCATCTGACAGGCTAATGGAAATCAGCCCTACTCTATCTTAGTACCCATCTTCCCAGCTGAGAGTCGCCCATGGGAAGGGGAGGGCTATGCTTTTGTGACAGAAAGACAGAGAAGCACCACTTCTCACATAAACTGTGTTAGACTATGCTGTTTCCTGATGCAGATTTCTAGATCTGGGCTGTTGTCCTTTGGTTTTGCTTTGTGTAACAAGGTCTGTAGGGGTTTTGTTTTGTATTTTTCCTCTTTGACTCTTTTGGGGGCCCACCACCCAGCTCCCAAATAAAATAACATGTAGGTTTATTCTTATGAATGCCTGGCCTTAGCTTGGCTTAATTACAGCCAGCTTTTCTTAACATAAATTATCCCGTCTATCTTTTACCTCTGGGCTTTTACCTTTCTCTATTTCTGTATACCTTTCTTTACTTCTTACTCTGTGGTTTGCCGTGTAGCTGGGTGGCTGGTCTATGATGTCCTTTTCTCCTCCTTTTCTTGTTCCTCAATCTTTTCTTCCCAGATCTCTCCTCCTATTTATTCTCTCTGCCTGCCAGCCCTGCCAATTTTTTTCTTCTGCCTCCCTATGAGCCATTCAGCTCTTTATTAGTCCAATCAGGTGTTTTAGACAGGCAAAGTAACACAGCTTCACAGAGTTAAACAAATGCAACATAAAAGAATACGACACATCTTTGCATCTCTAAACAAATGTTATCTCACAGCATAAACAAATGTAACACATCCTAAAATAATATTCTACAACAAAGGTCTTACTATACAGCTCTGGTATTTGCTATGAAATCCAGGCTGGCTTTGAACTTGCCAGACTCTTCTGACTCAGGCTCCTGAGTTCTGGGATTACAGCACCATACCTGGCTCCAGCTTCTGTTTTTAAGCAATTTTATTTATCAGTTTAATAAATGTTTCCAGTGTCTTGAGGCAGGAATTATCCTTATCCTCATCTTTCTGAGAAGGAAGTGCAGACACAGAGATGTTACTAGACATTGCCTAAGAGACACAGCTCCCCCATGTCAAGGCAGGACTGTAACTGTCTATCTGCTCTCAGAGCTTCACAGTTCCTTGATAAGCATCCTTGCCTCATTTTTATTGTTTGTCAGGACTGGTTGACTACACGGCAATGTAGCTAGTCTTCTTCTGGACCAACAGCTTCCAAATAATGGCATGGAGACTTCTTAGTAAGTATGAAAGCTTGGCCTTAGCTTAGGCTTGTTCCCAACTAGCTCTTAAAACTTAAATTAACTTATTTATATTAACATGACATATTACTATAACAAGCCATATGGCTTACATCTGACTTCCTCTGTGCCTGGCTGGTGAATCCCCTGCACCAGATATGTTCCCAAAGTTCCTATCTCTGCACAGAAGTCTGGCCTATTCTCTCCTGCCTAGCTATTGGCTGTTCAGTTCTTTATCAAACCAATTGGCTGACAGGAAACTTCATTAATATGCCCCAGAAAATATTTGATATTGGTGACTTTTCCTGACACTATGACAAAGCAGCCGAGAGACAACATGAGGAGGAAGGATCTGAGGAACTCACTGGATGAAGACGTGGATGAAGCATGTCAGCACACTGGCCTGGTCCACAGCAATGAGGTTATGGTACCAGCATCTTATAAGATGCTGACCAAGAAGCAGGAAAAGACACCCCAGAACCAGGGCTGAGCTACATCTGCCAGCTAGGCCTCAAGTGCTGGATTAGCCATTTTAATACATACTGCAGGTACATAGTCCTACTGTGACACATTTCTTTTCTCTCCTACATATTTTTGAAGAGATGGATGAAGGAGTATATGGCTATAGTGACTGCAAGAAGGGAGTTGCCTGGTTTTGATGTGTGTTTATTGTTTTAACAGACAGGGTCTTGCTATGGACCACTCTGGCCTCAGACTACTTACCTTTCTGCTTCAACTTCCCAGATGCTGGGATTCCAGGTGGAGCAATCATGTAAAGTCAAAAAAGGGGCTGGGGTGTAATTCCATTGACAGAACACTTGCTCTGCATAAACTGGGTTTGGTAGTCACACTTATAATCCCAGATCTTGGGAGGTTGAGGCAGTACAGTCAAGGTTATCCTCAACTGGATAGCAAGTTTGAAGCTGATTTGAAATACACAAGACTCTATCTCAAAATATTTATATATTTATATATATATATATGGATTCATCAGTTCTTTGGAAGGCAGATATAAGTATTAAAGAACTTGTTTTGTTTACTTTTACTTGAACAATCAACTTTGGTCATGTGCAGAAGTATAGATCTACTACCCCTGTACTCAGGATGCTGAGGCAAGGGAATCATAAGTTAGAGTCCAGCCTAGGGTACACATAGACTCTGTCTCAATAACAGCTCTGTAGGTGTGTGTGTGTGTGTGTGAGAGAGAGAGAGAGAGAGAGAGAGAGAGAGAGAGAGAGAGAGAGAGAGAGAGAGAGGGGGGGGAAGAGGGAGAGAGAGAGAGAGAGAGAGAGAGAGAGAGAGAGAGAGATATGAGGGGGAAGAGGGAGAGAGGGAGAGAGAGAGAGAATCAGCTCAAGCAGTGATTGTTGCCACTTTTAATTGGCAATGCCTCCATCAGTGCCAGATCCACATGGCCCCTTTCATCAGCAGTACCTAAAAGGAACGGCTTTCAGAAGCTGCATACAGACACAGAAAGGACATTCAGGCTGTCACTCACCTTAAAGCCTGTTGTCACCTTACATCAGTTGCCTTCTCCTCGAGATGTTCTCCACTCACACATTGTGTCCTTGAAATAATGTCTAGGAACCCAGTGAGGTGGGCAGAGGAGGTAGGTAGATGTTTTCCTGCTTGGAGGCTGGGGTCCTGTCTACCACACTGTGGTCCAAGACAAACTGCATTAGGGTTCCTGGGAGGTGTAAAAATGCACACTGCTGGGACTCCAGCTTCTGCTCCTGATCAAGAGGTCTAGGATGTAGAACTCTCCTTTGTGGTTTGGCTTTTTTCCAGTGTGGTTTTAAAAATCTATTGCCAATTCAGCAATCCCTGCACTGTCCATGAGGTTCCTGATAGTTCTCCTAGCTCTAAATTTACTGTGTATTTGCAACCTTGTATCTAAATCTCTGCCATAGCTACTCTTTTGAGACCTATAGAGGCAATAACTGGAGATAAGGAATTTCTCTTCTTTTCAAATGATCTTCTCTTTTAAGTCACATATTTGGAAATAAAAAAGTATGCCTTTAAACACCATATTTTGAATTATTTGTGATAATTCTGGCCGCCATTCTCTGTACAGGGGCTCCAGGATTATGCAGCCTTGGAGAGAACAAGCTGAGGTTAGTGCAGGACAAAGTCAGAGTATATTTGTCGTTACCAGGATGCCAGTACCATGCTGTTTGGACCTTACAGACACTGGAATCTTGTGTTCAAAAAACTGTTTTATTTGATTTTGTTTTTTTGTGTGTCTATGTGTATTGAGGTGTATGTGTTTGTTCATGTATATTATGATGCACATGTTTGCCTGTGTGCATGTTTGTGTGTGTGTATTTATACAAAGAGTAGAGTAGCTGACATCAGTGTCACTATTTCATACTCACTGAGCCTGCAGCACATTGACTTAGCATGGCTGGTTAAGGAGCTGTAGTGTCCTGTCTTCAGGCTGTCATTGCTGGTATTGCTGCTGCATGCCACCATGTCTAACTTTTAAAATGGCTGCCGAACTCAGCTCCTCAAGATTGTACAAAAAACACTTTACCATTGAGCCATCTCCTCAGCCCCTAATTCTTTTTATCTCTATTTATTTTTCAAATCCACCTTGAAGGCCAGGCATGGTGGTACACATCTTTAGTCCAAGCATTTGGACGGCAGGGGGATCTCTGTGAGTTTAAGGCCAGCATGGTATACATAGCAAATTTCCAGCCAAACAGGGCTAAACAATGAGATATTTTCTCAAAACAAAAAATGAAATAAAACCCAACAAATCAGCCTTGGTATTTTGTTATAAAAAGACATGATGAACTAAGGCATTCTTTAGGCAAAATCTGAGCACTTCATGGTCTGGGGCCCTCTTTTATGCGCTTTTTCACAATAAAATTGGAGAGTGCCTGAGTCACAATAGGTTTTTATTAAAAGTTGAGTTAGCCAGGTGAGGAGGTACATAACTACTATCCAATACTTAAGGCAGAGACAGGTGAATCTCTTTTGAGTTTGATGCCAGCCATGGCTACAGAGTAAAATACTACCTTTTAAAAAAAAGGTGAAAATTTTGTGAATTAGATGGATGAATTAATGAATGTCTAATAGTGGCTCAGTGTCATATTCCTATTAAAATTCTTCAAAAGTTTGAGTGGTGTAACATTCCCAATTTTGGCCCTTTTCATGTGCAACACACCACACCAGGCACAATTGATAACACAGCAAAGGATAAAAGGCCTTCATCTTATGAAACTTAATATTTTTAGTTGGACACAGAATATCAGATTTTAAAAAGCAGAGAAATGACTTTGATAGTAAAAAGTACATCCAAAGGAGAAAGATCAGAGACAAGCTTACAGTCACTAAGCTGGAGGAAGGGCTGCTGAGGGGGCAGCATTTGAACAAAAGACTTGAATGAGGCTGATGGATGTGCCATGAAAAGACCAAAGGGGCCATTGCCTTGGTGTTCATTATGTTTTGTTTGATTTTGTATTTTGATTCAGGGTTTTGCTAGATAGCTGACACAGGCCTTAAATTGCCATCCATCGGCCTTTTGAGTACTGTGGCTCTACCAGACACCTTCAAAAATGTCTGCTTCTTATTTTCATCTATAAATTTAGGGATGCAAGAAAATATACTATATTATATTTTTCACTACAAAATCTCTGAAAGAGGGGGCAGGTGGGAGAAAAAGAGAGACTTCTTAGTTATCCTGGAACTCACTATATGCTTTGAACCCAGAGATCCCCCTGCCTCCTCATTCCAAATGTAAAATCTTTATAAACTGTTTGGAATATTTGTTTATACTGTAAAGATGTGTCTCTGCCTAAGGCATCTTCTGATTAATTTAATAAAAAGCTAAATGGCCAATAGCTAGGCAGGAGAGAAGAGGTGGGATTTTCAGTAGAGAGAGAAACAAGGAATAGGAATCTAGGCACTCCAAGGTAGATGTGATAACTGAACTACATGGCAGAAGGTAGATTTTAACATGGGGTTGGGAGAGTTGCTGGAAAGAGGCTCTGCAGTTAAGAGCACTGGCTGCTCTTCCAGAGGACTTGGGTTCAATTCCCAGCACCTACATGGCAGTTCAGAACTATGTGTAATTCAAGCTCCAGTGTATCTGACTCCATCACAAAGACATGCAGGTCAAACACTCATGCATATAAATTTTTTAAAAAAGAAAATATGAGTTAATTAAGTTATAAAACCTAGTTGGGGAAAAGCCTAAGCTAAGACCAAGGTTTTATAATTAACAATAAGTCTCCAGGTCATTATTTATGGGTTAGTGGTCCAAAGATAGTTTAAGAAGAAAGCTTACTACATTAAATTGGGTTAAGAGAGTCAATGATACACAGTGAAGGCAGCTGTAACCAGTTTTAAACCTGAAGTGTGACAGAGTGAGTGGTCCTGAAACTATTCTTGAGTTTAGGTTTAAAACTGTAATTTATGATTGAAATTCATGATGAAGCTCAGTTGTAGGGAGCCTCCATATCATGAACAAGGCCTGGGGTTCAATGCCTAGCACCACAAATACACAGACAAACAAACAACTACATTAAGCTCTGTAAATATTTTCATTAGCCGCTAACTTAGAGCACTCTCCAGATTTGATACAATTGTTTGTGGTTGTGGTTTTGTTTTTGGATTTTTGAGACAGGGTCTTACTACATGCTCAAGCTGGTTTTACTGGCTCAGCTTTCCAGGTGCTGGGTGTTGCAATTACAGATTTGGGCCACCAAGACTTGAATGCCTTCTCAGCCCCTCTCCCAAGGAGTGCCCAGACAGAAAGGCCTGTATGTAACACCTGACACTGTATATGTTAATTATATTCTAAATTATATGTTGTGCCGGCTAATTTTATGCCAACTTCACACAAGCTGGAGTTTTCTGAAAGGAGGTAACTTCAATTGAGAAAATACCTCCATAAGACTTGGCTGTAGGGCATTTTCTTAATGGGAATTAGATGGGGAAGGGCTCAGCTCATTATGGTGGTGCTACCCCTGGGCTGAAGGTTTTGGATCCTGTAAGAAAACAGGCTGAGCTATGATGAACAAGTCAGTAAGCAGCACCCTCCATAGCCTCTGTGTCAGCTCGGGCCTCCAGGTTCCTGCCCTGCTGGAATTCTTGCCCTCATTGCTTTTGATGATTACGTAGTGAAATAAATCCTTTCCTCCCCATAGTTGGTCATAGTGTTTCATCATAGCAATAGTAATCCTAACTAATACATATGATTTCTTTCTTTTTTAAAAAAAATTTATTTATTTCTTACATATACAATGCTTTGCCTACGTGTATTCCTGCAGGATGGAAGAGGGCACCAGATCACATTACAGATGGTTGTGAGCCACCATGTGGTTGCTGGGAATTGAACTCAGGACCTCTTGAAGAGCAGCCAATGCTCCTAAACTGCTGAGTTATCTCTCCAGCCCCCTACATATGGTTTCAATGTTATTTTTTGAAATATTAACTACAATTTTTTATAGATCTTACACGTTTTATCTAGAAGCAGAGAGACTACTTTTAATATATATTATATAAATATATATGTTATAGAAAATATAACTATATTATATATACTAACTATATATATTATCATCATATGTATTTTGTTTTTTAAAGATAGGGTTTTTCTAAATGGTTCTGGCTATCTTGGAACTTGTCCTGGACCCAGTCTGGCCTTGAACTTACAGAGATCCACCTGTCTCTGCCTCCCTGGGATTAAAGGTGTGTGCCAGCACACCTGACTTTACTTTTAATATTTTTAATTCATTCATTGAATTTATTGAATGGGGATCATTTTAGCATTAACTTTTGAATTTTATTTTTGTATTATATGCCTGAGCTTTTGGGAAATATTCTCACTCTGACCACCACACTGATTATTTTTTGTATTTTGTTTATTTATTTGCCTTGGTGTTTTGCCTGGAACTGGAACTACAGCCAGTTGTTAGCTGCCATGTGGGTGCTGGGGATCGAACCTGGGTCCTCTGGAAGAGCAGATGGTGCTCTTAACCGCTGAGCCATCTCTCCAGCCCTTATTTTTTGTATTTTGTTACCTTGAGGAAAAGGTATACATGCATAGATGTGTTAGCATAAATAAGATTTTGGCTACATAAACCTCAAACTCACAAGACTTGACTAAAATAGGAATATGGTAATATCTGCTTTATTCCACCCAGTGTGACCAGATGTGTTTACAATGCAACCTAAAGCTGGTGGTGTCTTCATATAAAGCTGAATGCCAGAGAGAAGCACCAAGTGCTTGTCATTACAATATGAGGCTGCTTGAAGCATTTTATTTATTAATCCATATTTTAAGCAGGGAAGTTGGAGTGGTTGATTTGAGCTCTCACCCTGATGAGCTCTAGGATCTCCTAGAAGATGGGCCTCCACCATTTTGGTGAGGGATTGTTATGGTCAGATGAGTTGATGGCATCATTCCATGGATTCAGGGCCCTGACTGAATATAAAGAGCAAAGGAGCTGAACACAAGCATTCACCACTGCTTCCTGGCTGGATACGGAGGACCAGCTGCTTCAAGTCTGGTCCTTCAGTTCTTATCCCGGGGACATGAAGACAGTGCTTTCTCCTTAAGTTGCTTTTGTATAGCAAAAGAAAAGTGATGAAGATTAGCTCCCCTCTGGCTCCAGCTCTTTTGGGGATTGAATCCAGAGCCAGCTGCATGCAAAGCAAGCAGTCCACCCCTGAGCCACACTCCCATTTCTGTGTAGGTTTTCTTTCTGAAACATGCTATGTACAACTTTCTTATCAGTTGTAGCAGGTCCCACACTGATACAGAGAAGTGATAATGTCTGTGGATGCTGGCCTGTGAGTACCAGGCTGGTTCTTAGAGGGAGGGAGAGTTCCTCTGTAGAGGACAGGTTGCTCTCGTGGTTGTCACGTTCAGACTGGTCCCAGTAGCACAGCCTAGAGACGATCTTTCTTTAATGACATTGTAAAAGATGGATTAGAGAAGTGTTGAGAAACCAACACTGAAGAGAAGAGAAAGCGAAAACCAAGAACGGAGACTTTGCACATGTTACAATTTTTGTGGGCTTTTTTTTTTTTTTTTTTTTTTTTTTTTTTTTTTTTTTTTTTTTTTTTTTTTTCTTTTTGGCTTTTGGGGAAATGGCTTTTTAACTTTGTGTGTCAGAGTGAGATTTCATATCTTACTTTTTAGATAAGGGATACATCTTTCTCTCTGAGTTACTGTAATTGCGTGTCTCTTTCTCTTCTTTTGCTAAGAGAATTACCACTAAGCACACTGCTGCAACTCTCTTATTTTGTACCAAGTGAATGTTTAAATGCTTTAAATAAACATGTTCCTGCTGACTGCTGAAGAAGATTCATTACAGCCAGGAGCTCAGTGGAACCACCGGAGAAGATCTGCTTATTATCCCTGTGGTTTATGCTTGTGGTAGAAATTGCACTAATATTTACATAAAAGGCGTGGTTTGGGGCAACAGCAAAGCCTGACTGAAGTGGGAATTTGTAACCAATGCCCACTAATGAAAACAGCTACAGTTCAGTCATCCTTTCCAAAATCATAATTAGGCCTTTCACGTGACATGCTATTTTTACACTTTTACTCTTCAGCCACAAATTTTTCTTACCACTTGTCTCCTATGTTGAGATAATTGCTTTGCAAAAAATAATTAGCAAGATAATTCAAAATATGTGGATATTTTCTTTTAAAAAAGAAGCATATCTGGTTTTAGTTTTACTAATTAAAACAAGGAAATACACCTATAGCTTTAGCACTAGAAAGGTGGACCCTGGATGCCTGAGAGTTTGAAGACCAGCCTTAGTGACCAGAGAATTTGTCTCACAACACCTAAAATCAAAAAGTAAAAAACAAACCCAACCCAAACCAACTAAAACCAAATAAACAAACAAATTTCCTATTTTCATGATGGTTATAAGAAGAAAAGAAACCTTCATATATTTTAGGACTGAACAACTGTGCAGCTGAGGCACCCTCAGAGTGTGGGCGAACTATGGATGAAGAAACTCAGTTGTGCTCCAGTCTTAGCATGTGTCCTAGTTTAAATGACAGGGAGCCACTAGAAGGTCCCCAAAGGGAGGGTTTTATTTTTCTCATTTCTGCCTTCCTAACTCAATATTTTTTCTAACTCACTCAGGAAGCAAAACATTCTGGAATCCAATGGTTACATGATAAAATACAGATACATTTTAATTCTGATTTAGTGCATTAAGACATATCTATATGTCTATATCTAGATTCAAACCTCTAGGTAGCTATACAAATGTTTACACATCCACTTTACTTGTTTTTCCAGAATATGCGATGCTGGTGATGTAAATCATGCCTCTCAGATCCAATATTTATAAATAAAACACGTCTGCTTCCTGGTTTCCATCAGAGCCATTTCCGTCTCTTCCTGTTAGTATTTGGTGCTGTCACACACTTTTCTACCCAGCAGATAAGGCCTAATTGCTGATGTTTGAAAAAGAAAAAGATCAGAGGAGAGAAAAAAGTTAAAAAAAATTCAACCTACTTGTTTGGTATTTTTTGCAAGAGTTGGGAAAATTCCATTATTTGATTTTTTTCCCCCTGAAGTCTTTAATTGAACTGAGCCTAGCATTATAGATTTGATGGTAGATTTGAACATAGCTTGAGAACTATTCAGAGTTGAGAACCAGCCCTAACACCTATTTGCTGCTAAGAGGAGGATGTGGCTTTAATGTAGCCCATACTGGAAGGGAGCTTCATGCAGGGCCCATTGACATTTATTGAGTTCAGACTACATGCAATTCACTGCTTTAAACTCATCATGTGCCAGTATTTCTGATCCTCAAGACAGCAAAGCACATATTATATCATGTATTAATTCATTAATTTATACTGAGTGCCAAACACTAACTAGTCTAATGCCCTCAAGATAAAACATGAACAAAGCAAAGTCCTTGTTTGGCTTCTCGACAATTCTCATCAAGGGTTCACTGCTTCCTGTCTGTGTTTAAATGTCTGTACAGCCTTCCCTAGCTCCGTGACCTTGGGAAGATTATGTAATCTCTTTCAGCTTGCTTATCTGTGGAGCACAAACAGTAACAGTTCCTATCTTAGAAAGGTGATATGAAATGATAAGTTGATCTTAATAAATTAAAATTGTAAAACAAAACAGTGCCTGGCAGGCTGTAAGGACTGTCCAGGAGTGTGTTCATTGTCATGCTCTTTGTCAGTACAGTGACCACATAAATGCTTTCACCCTGTGTTAGGCACAGAGGATCACAGGGCACAAATGGGTTTATTTGTTGTTGTGATGGATGATATAAAAAATAATAAAATGAGTAAAGAAATTAGAGCCTAGAAGTGGGTACACAGCGTTTGTTCTTATAAGTGGGTAGGAATATCCTTAGAGTGAAGGTGACATTTAAACAGAGATATGACACAAGTATCAGATTGGGAGGCCATGTAGAGGAAGGACACTCCAGGAAGGTGGCATTACACATGTAAGGACACAGGGCAGTGCATTCTTGAAGAATCCAGCAAGGTGACCATCATGACCAAGAAACAAAACATCGGGGTCAAATGAAGCAGGGATCACAGCTGGAAGAGCCTTGCAGCAAAGAAAGAAGTGCTATTCAAAGTCAATATAGAAGCCAAGACACCAACCCCATGACCAAGACAAGTCTGGTTCTTAGACACTGTTTTAGGTTCAGTCAAGTGTACTTTCTAATGTGAGGCAGGAAGAATGTGACCAGGACATCTCTTGATGACATACATGTAAAGGGGTAAAGCCTGGGTTGAGCAGGTTTTGGTTGGATAAATACCCCATGCAATACTTATGTATTACAGTTTACTGCCCAGCCTAGAGTATTATTGGGAATTACTGGTAAGGCCTATGGGGTGAAAATTAAATCTCCACTGACATGCCCTTGAAAATAATAGTGGGCCTGATGGGTGTGGTGGCACATGCCTTTAATCCAAGAACTCAGGAGGCAAAGACCAGAGGATGTCTGAGTTTGAGGCCAACCTAGTCTACAGAGTTGGACAGCCAGAACTACACAGAGAAACCCTGTCTCAAGAAACAAACAAAAGGAAAAAGACAGTGGGACCTGACTCATTCTCAACTCCGTTTTCTTTCTTCCTGCCAAAGTGTACTTCACTGATACTCAGTCTCACTACAGGCCTAAGCCAATAAGGCTGCCTGAACTTGGATTGGAACTTCTGCAGCTCCAAACCAAAAGAACCCGAACAAAGGTCTGACAGAGTCTTTGGCAATAAGTCAGGCCTGGTTGTGCACACCTTTAATTCTATCACTGGGGAGGCAAAGGCAAAAGGATATCTGTAAGTTTGCAAAGAGAGTTCCAGGATAGCTAAAACCTGTCTTGAAAAACCAATAAAGAGGAAGAGGAAGGAGGATCGACAGCAGCAGTAATAATCCAGGTGAGGAAGGATGGTGCTGATCACCTGGGTGATCATCAGGCCCTGAGAGAAAGCTGAGAGTCAGGATTTAATTTGAGGATAGAGCCAACACAACTTGCTGATGCAGTGGGTATAGGCTATGACAGGAAAAATAGTGTCAGAAACTCCTCATTTTGCAAATCCATGCAGCAGAAAGGTGTTATTTAGTGGTCTGACTGAGATGGAATTTACTGTGGTTTGGGGTTGCCCCCCACCATTTCTTTAGATGCGGCAGGATATCCTTCAAGAATCTGCAAGATTGCTATAGCAAGGTTTTTCCTATTGGTGGTGTTCAACCCCACTTTGTAATTCCTTGTGCCTGCCCTGTGGTCTTCTGTGGTTTCTCTGATGATCTGTGGCATTTTGCAAATATTTCCACCCCTGGGAATGAACTTTGAACCCACTTTAATTAAAAATGCAACCCGTGTATATGCCAGGTAGCTCTTTTAGAAGGGAGAGGGAACACATTTAACCAAATTACTGAAGGCTGCTGCACTAAAAAATCTTTTGTTAACTACTAGCCCATGGAACACAGACATGCCTTTGTGAGCAGGAAGTCTTCTCACTGATGTACAGATCTCACTAATCTGTGATAGTGTTATCTACATAGGCTGAATGACTGAGCACTCCTAGAATGTTCAAAACTGGACTGTTCTACAGAAGCTCAGGTAATAAAACAAAAAGGAGAAAGGTAAAGGCAAAAGTTTTTTTTAATATCAGGAATTATGAGTAATTTTTATTTCTCTTTAGACTTGTTCACACTCAATTTCTAGGAATAAAGTTATGAGTCTTAGAAATAGTTTTTTTCTATGATAACATTGAATCCTACAGTTAAAGTCTTTCTGGGCCATGTGTATCTTACACACTTTGATGTAAAGACATACACACTGTGGTAGTTTGAATATAACTGGCTCCCAGAATCTCAAAGGGAGTGGCATAATTGGGAGATGTGCAGTGGGCATGGCCTTGTTAAAAGAAGTGTATAACTAGGGGGGCAGGCATTGGGGTTTTCTATGTTCAGGATACTGCTCAGTGTCTCAGTCAACTTCCTGCTGTCTGCAAGATATAGGATGCTCAGCTACTACTCCGGAACCATATCTGCCTGCACATCACTATGATGATAATGGACTGAACCTCTAAAACTGTAACTGAGCCACTCCAATAAAATGTTTTCATTTATAAAAGTTGTCATTGTCATGGGTTCTCTTCATAGCAATAAAACCTTCAGACACACATGCTGCTTTATTCCTCTTTCAAGGGTACTTTGCAGCCTATCTTCATTATTTTTTTTGTTTCTATAAAACACCATGACCAAGCAACTTATGGCGAGAGTGCATTTGGGCATATGGTTCCAGAGGTGTAAGAACACATCAAGGCAACAAGGCACAGAAGCACACAGTAAGCATGACAGCAGGAACAGGAAGCTCACATATTCAAACTTAAGCATGAAGCAGAGAGAATGCATAGAAAGTAGAATGAGGCTAAATAATCTCAAAGCCTGGCCCCAGCGTGGCATTTCCTTCTGCAAATCTGTCTGCCTAAACTCCCTCCAACAGCATTCTAACCAGGACTGCAGCACTGAGCCTCAGAGAGATATTTCTCATTCAGAGCATCACACACTCTGAAATTATAATATTTGCTGAAAACTTCTGTCTTTGTAGTCTAAATGACTGAGGCAGGTCTTTGCCTTTCTCTTCAATCTCCCAGTGCTTAGAGAAGCCCCAAGGTGTAGTTGTTGTCCAAATATTTGTTGTTGGCTGTTGAGATGGGTCAGTGATTAAGAATGCTTGAGACTTTGGAAGAGGCCCAGAATTCAATTCCCAGCACCCAAGTGGAGCAGCTGACAACCACTTGCCACTTGTGCTTTGTGAATATGACCCCTCCTTCTGGCCTCATACACATAAATCCATGTACACATACCCAAAAATTTTAACAAAATCTTTTTTAAAATAAGTAAATGTTTGTCAAACTTACTACAGATCACATTTCAAAGATATGGGAGCAGAGTGGGGATTACCCCAATGATTCTAGAAGACACTATAGCACTCACAGGACTATGAGTGGACACAGGTTATATGAGAGACTGAAATAAGAAGCCTAAAACATAGTGAAATCTTGTCACAGAAAAGAAAACAACTAAAAACATAAGAAAAGTGGGACATGATGGTTCCTGCCTTTAATCCCAGCACTTGAGCAGCAGAGGCAGAAGAATCTCTGTGAGTTCTATAGAACCATCTAAAGAATAATAATAATCTTCAATTTAGTCGATTTCAATTGTCAGGGCCAAAAATATTGAAGAAAATATTTATTTACAAGTGTCTTCACATATTTATTATTTTTTTTAGTGGGGTAATGCTCTTGCACACTGTAAAGATTTGTTTCTTGTATTGGTTTAATAAGACGCTGATTGGCCAATAACTAGGCAGGAAGTAGGTGTGGAGCAACCAGACTAGGAGAACTCTGGGAAGTGGAAAGGCAAAGAGGATGGAGATGCCAGCCAGATGCAAAGGAAGTAGGATGAGAATGCTGGACTGAGTAAAAAGGTATTAACCCATGTGGATAAACATAGATAAGAATTATGGGATAATTTTAGTGTAGATGCTAGTTAGTAATATGCTTGAGCTACTGGCCCAGCAGTTACTATAATATTAAGCCTCTAAGACAATTATTTAGAAAGCAGCTGTGGGGTATTTGAGTTCTAATGGAACAGAAACTTCTGACTACAAATTTAACAGCATTTATTTACTTACCTATTTTTTTGTTGTGTGCCCATGTGCATGCATGCATCACAGAATGGACATGGAGACTGGATGACATCTTTCAGGATTCCCCCATTTATTATATGGGTCCCAGGGATTGAACTCAGGACATCAGAATAGGTAGAAAGTCCTTTTACAGGTCAAGCCACCTTGCCTGCCCTGCGTAGTTTGAAGAATCCACAGGAAACTACTGAAACAGATTCATGTTCATCTCTCTTTCTCCTCTTTTCTCCCTGGACTCTCTACCTCCCTCCTCCTTGAGGCTGTTGCCATCCTCCTGCCTTAGCTTCTATAGTGCGTGTCACTGTGCTTGGTTGTTACATTGCATTTTTAAATTATTATAGGCAATTTAAAATGGTATCCTAAGGACTTACAAGTATACCATAACTGAAAACAAAAGATTGAAATCAAAGTAAATCTGTAAGTAGAATATTCTCTGTCTCTGTTTCTGTTACACAAATATTTATCTTGAGCAAAACACCATTTCTTAACTGTAAATGGGGCCTTTAAAATGAACACTGCATGCCAAAAGAAACTAATATTGCACATGATAATGAGGTCAGCAAGAAAAATGAGGGAGGGGGACTATAAGCCACAGGTCACCATTATCCTGGAGTAGAATGTTCAGATTTTGTAGGTTTGAATTCCTCTTTCAGAGAAAGCCAGGTGCATAGCTCTTGTCTGTAATCTCAGTGCTGAGGCAGAAAGATTGCCAGTTTGGGTTACAATACTATATGCACTTCCCAAAGAAAACTAAACAAGGAGCTAGAGAGAAGACTCATTAGATAAAGTGATGCACAGGAAAGAGAACCTGAGAGGTAATTCCCAGCATTCATTTAAAGCCCAGCGATGTGGCTTTTGTCTGTAACCCTAGTGCAGGAAACAGGTTTTCTCAGGAGTCTGGCCAGCCAGCACCACTGACAGAACGAGTTCCAGTTTTTGTGAGAGAAGTCTCAAAAAAATAAGGTGTGGAGAAAAAAGGCACCTGATGTTGACCTCTAGCCTCCACACCCTCACAGAGGTGGACATAACCCCTATATGTGCACACACACACACACACACACACACACACACACACACACACACACAAAGAGGCGGCAGTGGGGGGTGGGGAAATAAAGAGAAACGAACTCCAAAGGATATTCAGCACTGTGAATATAAAGATCCCACAGGAACTCTGGGTCCTTGATGATCTGGGACCTTACTGAAGAAAGACTGTATTGGTGGTGACAAATGTGACTGGGAGACACAGTGTAAGTTAGTTCCTTAATCTCAGCTGCATGTCGAAAACAACAGAATGTGAAAGGCCACTCTTAGACCGGCCTGCAAGCATGAAAAAGCACATTTACCATTTAGACCTATGATTAAACTTCATTTAGTCTATTTCACTCATAAAATTTCCAAATCTACTTCTTCCTGTAGAAAGGTTTCTGATCCTCTACTTGAGCTCTCCTGGGGCCCCTATTTGAAAGATGATCAGCATTGTCCAACAAATCTAGGGAACATTCTCTTTAGGGACAGAGATGGAAGCATGCTACTAAACTCCTGAAAATTCCAGGAAATAACTAGTGGATAGGATTTCCAACCAAGCTTGGTGCTTAAAGCTTGGTCTTGCTACAGTCTATCTGCCAGGGACAAAGAGCTCACAAATAAATGGCAGCAAGTATTATCACAAGGAAAACAAGTTAAGACGGTCACACAGCAGGCACAGTGCATGCTGCAGGACTCACTCTGAGAGCCTAGGCATTTAAGTCTCGCTTTCAGAAACAGGATCTTTTGATAAAATTATCTCAAAATGAATCCCCACATTTGCAGGATGTGGTCATGTCTGTCAAACAAATTCTATCTGTCCCCAGATTAGTGAAGTGTGACTTGGCACTCTCAGTGATAGACTGACAAGAAAGGGGTGTGTGTTGTATCTGAGACTGCCACTGCCACTTGGGTCTACAGACACCCAGGGCAGTGTGATTCATCACTCACAGAGAAGCTGTGCGGAATGCCCCATCTTCTAATTGCTGAGTCACTCTGCTCTGTGAGCTATTTCACCAGAAGCTTCCAGGCCAGGAGACTCACACTCAGCTCTCCACCTCAACTATGCCAGACTTCAGCACTGATAGCCCGCACCAGCACTGTTTCTGTCTTCTTTGCTCCATACTGTCTCAGTGGCTCCAGACTTCTGGCTCCTTTACTCAGAGGAAGCCTGTCCAGCTAACGCTCAGGGACCTTAGCACCCAAGGTCCCCAATTCCTCTTCCAAATTTTCTCATGGCAATAGTGTTATTTTCTGACTTTTTTTTTTTTTTTATGTCTTCAACATTAGCAAACATTGAGCACCCACTGTGGGATATGCAAGAAGGTATAAACCAGAGCTGGTTAGGTGACAAATAAGACAGAGACTTTCCCAGGCATGCTGACACTTGTCTGTAACTTCAGCATTTGGGAGACTTTTCTTGTGCTTAGGAGTTCACAGTCTAGTAAAGACTACAATCAACCAACCACAGTACATGATGTTCTGGATCTGAGACAGGTGAGCACACTGTGATGTCAACGATGCTCTGGCCCTCCCTCCTGCGGGGGTGGGGCTGGGGAGGGGGTGCAGAGGGGGCCGGTGTCCTACTGTTCACATTGCTCTCTGTGAATGAATGCCCTCTTGGAGGAACTAAAGAGAGTCAGGAGGCATCAGAGGAATACAAGAGATGGGAGCTTTTGAAGGGCTTTTCATATCTAATGGGGATGTGCATTTGTACTTAACTGCTAGCCTTTGCCTGCTTTGACCTGAACATTTATTGCTAGTCTGTCTACTGTGAGTACTGCAGCTGCTGGCCCTGCCCTCTGCTGATCCTTTTGGCACTCCCATGTGTCAGATGAGGACTCCCTTCGAATGTGCTTGCCATCCATAAGCCTTGCTGTGCTACCCAGACAGCTGGCTTTGGCTTTGAAGACTGCCTGGCTTGCTTCCCCACCAGTCTGTTAAGGAGTCCAATGCCACTTGATGTCACATGCTGCAGGTGTTGTGGATGGAATTGCTACAGGAGCTGGATGTACATGATGTCATTGGGCAAGACGAGACCCAGCATGCCCATGTTGTGTGTCCAAATGCTGTTCCACTAGGAAGTGAAAGTAAATAAAGAGAACCAGCAAAAACTGATCTTAAACACTGAGCATAAGCAAGGACCTGTCCTGGGCACCGTGTTAAAGTATTTTATTCTCTTGGTAATACTGTTCTTGTGTTTGACACCCATTTTATAAATAAAGAAATGAAGATCAGAGAGGTTTACTTATGTAAGGTTCCACAACTCCACAAATCCTTTCACACAAGACAGACACACACACACACACACACACACACACACACACGCACGCACGCACGCACACACGCGCACACACACACACACACTTTATACTACTGAGGATAGAAGCCAAAGCCTTGCATATAAATATACTAAGTATTGAACTATATAAACAATCACAAATTCTTGTTTATCTCTAATCTGAACACAAAGCAATGTGTTCTTTAAACTTTTGGACTGGCTCACAGCAGGAACATGAGATATTAGCATTGTAATAAGATTTCTGATTCCAGCCTGTTTATCAGTTTTCTAGGAGTAAGACAAACATGGGGCATTTAGCCTGAGTCTATGAAGTCATGCTCAGAAACATGCTACCAATCTAAATAAGCTGACTTGGAAAGTCTCAACAAAGAAATACTGAAGTAAAGGTCATCAGATAAAAATGTAGTTAAATATATGTACATTCCCAGAACTTCTGATAGTAAACAGTAAGATATACACTAGCGAAAAGATGTGGAGAACTGTGTCTGTTTTTATGACTTGTTGATATCTGTGGGGTTTTTTCCCTTGGGCCTCAAAACAATTTACAACATTGCCAACAGCATTCAGTACATTCAGAAACAGGATCGTTTCTACCGGACAGTACCGAGGACGGCTGTCCAGCAGACAAGGGGTAAGCCAGGCTCTGTGAGTAAAGAGCGCGCAGGGCCATTTTAAGTAACATGGCTTATGTAACTGTGAGCTAAGGCTTCCATTGGAAGTGGGTCAGATAGGAGCTGAGAGAAGCAGGGCCCTTGTGACCCTAGTGACACTTTAAGGCAGCTTTCCTTCATGTCTCTGTGAACATGATCCTGTGACAGAATGCATCAAAATTTAGTCCAGTCTGCTGTATTCCCCACCCTCTTCTCATTTCCAAATGGCTTCTTCTTCCTTTTTTCCATTTCAATATGCTAAAGTAAATGAGGCCTGGCATTTGACAGAGGATGATAGCTTTACTTTTGGGAAGAGAAAAGAAGGCAGGATAAAGTAAAAGCTCCTTTCGCCGCCGTTCACAGCTGTGATTCAGTTCTGACTCAAAAGGAAGTGTGCCACCTACTGAATCACAGAAACCACTTCCTTTGGCTGTTTGGTTTATTCTGGAGGCACCAGGCCAGAGCCTGCCCTGCCCTGACCCTTGCCTAGCTCTCCAGAGCCAAGGCCTTCACAGCTTGAGGTGGTTTGGCCAGGGACTCTTGAGAACATTGCATATTAAATTCCAAGTGTTTCCTTTCCTAGCGAGGAGTCTTTAGCAACATAAAAACGAACGTGTGTTATTTACAAACCCTCTGAACCATTACTCAAACTAAATTTCCCAAACTTGTTGCAATGTATGTATTCTGGATGAGCACTCTCCAGAGATCTGAATGTACATTGGCTCAGTTCCTCCTGCTGGCAGCTTGGGCCGTCTGTGGGGTGGCACCAGCTGTATGAGGCTTCACCGGGACCCTTTAATCAGTGAAGCAACACTGTGTTTGTTCTCATTTCTTCCTGTGCTTTGAGCAAGTGCTCAAAAGTTGCCATGTCCTCTGCTGGGAAGGGGAGGAGATAGAGCGGTGTGTGGGACCACATAACACACAGAGTCCATAAAGTCATCTCCAAGTAGACTTTTTTTTTTTTTTTTTTTTAATCTTAGCTGGGTGTGGAGACTCCACAGTGCCTCAGCCTGTACTGGATCTGGTCTCTCAAGCAGTGAAGTTCCAGAAAGGCAGTTCTGCACTTAGGTCTGTGCTGCAAATGGAAAGGATCACTTCTGAAGGTAAAAAGGCTCTGCTCCTCACATTGATCGGAATCCCTGATGGTTGAAAACAGATTGCTCTTTCGCCCTTCCCTGATCCACTGATGAGTAAAGGAACGACTACAAATCCCCATAGATGCGGTGAGCAATTTGCCCATGTCAGCCAGTCGCTGTGAGATTTTAGTAAAGCAACATCCAAAACAGTGCTTGGTACCCTGTCATGTAGGGGCCACCTTCTCTACGCCTACTTTTATTATCATTGCCACTTTCCCCGTTTGCCCTGTGACTTGCACTGTACCTGATAAGGCCAGCCATCTCCTCAGGGTCTGACTGATAACCTTCTGTTTAATGATGAAACTGTGTCTATGCTGTCTCAGCCTGGGTAAACTCATGCCTTTCTTTGGAAAAAAAAAAAAAGTCACAGGAATCATTAAAATCACCATAAGCTGAAATGTCCAGTCAAAATGCTACTAAGTTGCATACAAAATGCTTAACAATTAAATATATGTGAGTAATATTTTTCCAAATGTGAAATTATAGTAGTCAGCATCTTCAAAAATATATGTGACCTACATCAGATCAGTCTTTCCTTTGCCCCAAGGCTACTGTCCACACATCTGACAGGAAAGAGAGGTTCTACCCCTGTATTCTCAAGCAGGTTAACACCCAATACACTCTAGTTCTCACCTATCATTAGACTCAGCAGAGAACAGAGGCCACATTTTAACCTGTGCTTTCAAAATTCAAGCATTCTAAATGCTATTTATTAAGTATTGGTCAAAGAACATAAGATGATAAATTGGTTTACAATAATCTTAGAAGCCTGACAATCCTGGAAACGTCATCTGTGTGTGCAATTCTGTTTCTGTTTCCACTAGTCACCCCAAGCATCTGCGTCTAGTATGTAACACCTAACCTACAACAGTAAATGTTAACAACTATGTTACTAATAAACTTCAGGGTTACATTTCCAAATAATGAAAAAGTTATATTAATTTTTTCTATGTTTTTGTTTAAAACATTCTTTTATGAAATAATCACACATATCCAGGAAGAATACAATTTTCCTGCCTTAAATTCACTATGTAGCTGATGCTAGCCACTAAGATTACATGTATGTGACAGTACACCTGGTTTAATATGGCACCTGGGATAGAACCCAGGGCTTCATTCCTGCTAGATATGCATTCTACCTACTGAACTACATCTCCAGCCTCTAAATGTTTTATTTTGTTTCTTTTGGTTGAATGTCACAGATAATTATATTGAACTCTTGACCAGCCTATTTTTTCCATTGGAATATTGGCCCAGAGAAGAAATAACATCAAGGAAAAATTACTCTTTGGCAGCAAAAATGTCCTCTCTAAATTCTTGTGTGTTTTGTTTTGATTTTTCCTTAGTGACTGGAGGCCAGTTTCAATCCAGGCCGGCACAGATTCCAAATTTTCAATCTGGTTTTCCTGAATACTGACTGAGTGCCAAGAATGAGACAATGAGAGAAATCACCACACACACACACACACACACACACACACACACACACAGAGTGAGAGAGAGAAACACATACACATAGACACATATGTACACTCAGAAACATACAGAGATACACACATAAAGAGAAACACATGCAGAGACACACAGATACACACAGAGAGCAACATACACAGAGAAGAACACAGACACACAGAAACACACACACAGACACGCATATACAGAAAAACATACACACAGAGAAACACACAGATAGAAACATAGGCACACAGAAACACACAGAGAGAAACACACACAGACACATAGAGATACCCTCAAACACACACAAACAGAGATATACACACAGACATACACAGAGATACACTGAGACACACATGCACAGAAATACACACAGATGTACACAGACACATGCACAGAGATACACGCAGACATGCATACACACACACACACAGAGAAAGAGATAGAGAGCGAGTCATTCACAGACACACATAGAAATTTAGAAACACACACAGAAAGATACAGATATATATATGTACATAATATATATACAGAGACATACAGAGATACTTACAGACACACAGAGACACAGATATACACAGGCAAACACACAAAGATATATAGATACATATAGTTACACACATAAAGATACTGACAGCCATAGAGACACACAGAGATATACACAGAAAAACACAGATACACAGAGATAGCCACAAACAAAACATACAGCACAAAGATATCCACAGACATATATAGGGATACACATAAAGGTACGTACTCAGATACACATATGCACACCCTAGCATGAGCAATGCCAGAGTCCCAGGTGTACCTACTGATCTGCATGTTTCTATTCCTTCTAACATTTACCCTCAACATTGTGGAGTTTTAAGCTTTTAGATGGAACTATTCTTTACATCCCTAGATGAAATGCATGTGCTCTTCTCTAAAGTGATATGCCTCAGATTCTAACAAAAACATGGTCCTGCAAATATTTATGGAAGACAACCAGCATCTCTGTTGTTTACTTTTCCTTTTTGAGCCTCCAATCCAGATTAGTCACTGCATAATGCAGGCTAGTCTTCAGGATTATAGGTATGAGCTGCTAAGCCCTACTCTCCAGTTTTCTTTAATTAACATTTTGTAAAATTCTAATGTTTGGGGTAAAGCAATGATTATAATCATTAAAGAAGCAATGATTTTTGTATTGACCTAGAGAATAAAAAAGAAAATAAATATTTTTGGCAATTTGAAGAGAATCACATGCTTTGTGCAGTGGGTAGCAGTAGTCTGAAGGATGCAGAGAACAGCAGTGCTCTGAAGATGCAGAGGGTAGCAGTGGCCTGAAGGATGCAATGGTAGCAGTTGGGTGAAGGTTGGGTGAAGTCCAGCTCTGCAGTGAGGCTTGGGTAAGTGTGGTTCATCTGAGATCACTGTCTTCAGCTATTGACTAGGGATATCAACACCTGCTGACTGTTACTTCCCTTCCTAAAGGTTAACTCACTCTGTTTTTCATAATTCCATAGATCCCAAGACAATGAGAGCCAAGTCCCCCTCATTAACAGTGCTACTTCCCTCCTGTGGTTTCTCTCACCCTGTTTGAGGGAAGGGCAAGCTCAATCAGACACTAACTAATTTAAGGTCATTTGTGCTCTTGGTAAAGAGGGAGAATGTCTGAGGAGACTGAGAAATCACTAATCAGATGTTTGTTATGTGGGCCCAGTAACTTTTCTGTTATTAGTTGACATTTGTTGAATTAGATTCAAAATCCTGTATAAGTGTGTGTGTGTGTGTGTGTGTGTGTGTGTGTGTGTGTGTGTGTGTACTCATGGATGTGCCTGTGTGTATGCATACATGTGAAGGTCAGAGGTTAACCTCATTCATTGCTCCTCTGGAGCAATTGCTCCACCTATTTTGTTTGCTCAGACAGGATCTCCAGCTAGGACCTGGGGATCCATGGTCAGGCTAGGCAAGACCCCTGGGATACCCCTGTCCCTGCCTCCCAGCTCTGGGCAAAAGCAAAGCCTTTTATGTGGGTCTGTAGCTCAACCTCAGGCCTTCATGTTTGCCCATGTGTACTTTATAAGCTGAGCTATCGTTACATTCTTTTGTTTCATTTGCTTGTGTGTCTTTTTGATCTGGGCTTTGTGATGTAGCAGGCATTGAACTCATGGAGATGCTCTGGCATCAACCTCCCAAGGCCTTGGATTAAAGGTATGAGCTGTAGCAATAGACCATTTATTGGCCTATGGTAACTGGGATCTGGAGAAATGGCAGATCCTTGACTCCACAGTGTCCCAAGGTTCTCAGGACTCTTTACTGTCTCGAAACTCAGGGTTAGATGCTTCCTAATGCTAATCCCCTTTGTAGTGTGGCTGCCAGCAGGACATTGTTTCCTTTTCAGAACAGGCAACGCAATAGCAGTCCCTCTAAAAACAGTGAAAAATAAATTCTCTTTTTCTTTAGCCTCAGTTTGGCCAGTTGCTTATGACCACAATGGTAGTTACAGGGTGGGCAGGGCTCATCTTCCTGAGTCTTGAGGATTAGAACTGTCACCAGTAATTCGGATGAATTAGAATTTACTCCAGAGGCTGGACAATTCTGGAACCATACTGCCAGCTGTGCAGGGATGAGGAGCAGGCTGAAATTTAGTAAGGCCAACTGCAATGTACTCTGCAGGGATATATATATTCTGTAACTGCGCTGTATTGGAGAGGGAATGGTTTACCCAAGATCACAAGTGAGCATAGCCATTCTCTCCTCTCAAGGTTCACTATCTCCTGTGTGCTAGCAGGAGCTAACAAGGCCGTAAGGACAAACCATACTGAGAGAGACCGCAACACTCTCAGGCAGAAATTTCAGGTTATTCCTCTCAGCTTTTACTGCCTGCTGAAGGAGCATATTTTAAAGTGGAAATCATGAAAGGTTTTTCTCTAAGTACCACTGCCCAAGTTTCTACTTGGGAGAAAAACAGAATTCTGTCAGGAATGGTGCCTTATGCTTGTAAGCCTAGTGCTTATGAGGCTGAGACACAGGGATCCGGGATAAGCCCAAAGCCTGTTTTCCCTTTGTACTGAGTTCCAGGATACCTGGCCTATGGCTGGAGACCTTGCCTAATGAAATAAAGCAGTCTACAAGCCTTGCTTCTACCATAGTCCTCTTAAATCAAAGCCTCTGAAAATGAGTGAGAACAGAGACAAGACAAGCCAGAGTCCAGCAACCACCAGCCGGGCACACTGATGACCAAGAGACTTACTTGTTGGTGCTTTTGAGAAACAAGCCTCATGACTTCTGTCTCCAAGGGTTCACACCCAGGAAAACGACAGAAAGGAAGACAAAGAGAACCATACCAAAGGATACATGCTTTAATACGATACAGACTAACACTAATGGTTCTTTGAAAATTTACAAGGGTTTGAATTTATTACCACCCAGACTCATCTGCAGGTGCTTTATAGATTGGATAAGCAATGGAAGAGGAATGGTCAGACTGTAAAATGGTGCAGGAAGACCTGGAAGTGCCTCCTACAATGCTCTGCAGAGAAAGGTCCTGTGAGACATATCTTTAATAATTTAAACATCTAATGGCATTAGAGACAAAAACATGTCAGGAGGTGCTAGAACATAAAGACTCTGTTTCTGATTCTTTGCTTCCCAGCTGGCCCTCAGGACCCCCTCCCTTCCCTTCCCCTTTCTCCATCCCACACTTTCCTCTCCTCCTTCCTCCCCTCCACCTCCCACTCTTTCTTCTTCCTCTTCCTCCTCTTTCTTTTGTCATTCCTTCTACTTACCTTGTTTTCTTCAATATCCCTTTTTATTTCATTAAAAAAAGAAAGAAGCAAAGACTTGGACACAATTCCTGGTTCTATACCATGGAAAATGAGGAGAAGCCAAGACAGTTGCAGATTCTGAAGAGGAGTGGCACACCCAGTTAAGAGACACTAGACTAATAAGCCTATGGTCTGAAACTTTAGCCTAAAGAATGTTTGTAACATATTAAAGAAATGTATACATATGAATACAATCTATAAATTTATGTCTTTTTTTTATTCAACATCTCGAAAAGTACTGAGCACTTTAGTCACAGGGAAACATCTGTAAGATGTAGCAACTGGTGTCACCTTCTCTGTGTGGATCACAAGGTTCTTGGCAATCATTTCCATACCAGACCAGTGAGTATTGTTTTTCTTCTTTCCAGATGGATAAACAGAAGTGAACTGGAGATAAAGGCTTGCTTCAGTACCATACATTTCAGTCACCCAGTGAGAAACAATGGCTGCCAGTCTTCTCACCCTCAACGATAAAGAGCTTTCACACTCTGCTGTCATCAAGAGTTCTGGGAAGCTTATACTGGTGAAAGGCACAGCTGGTCCACCCTCTGCACCATGGACTCTGCTTCCAAACTCAGACTAAAACACCCAGAAATGTATCCGTATTCAGTATGTGCAGATATCTACCCTCATTATTATGCTCCAAACAATATGCTGTAATAACTGTTTTGTAGCATCAGCTCTTACAGTTAGACCCTCATTATTATGCTCCAAACAATATGCTGTAATAACTGTTTCATAGTATCAGCTCTTACAGTTAGTTAACTAGGAGCAGAAGGGAAGATGTGCATATACTACATGCAAATGCCATGATGTTTAGGTCCGGAGCTTCTACTGATTTGGGCATCAAATAGATATCTTCTGATAGATAGCACATGCCTATACTCACAGAATCTGAGGCGTATCAGTGTTATGCATGCCTAAGAATTTCCACAACTGCCACCAGGGAAGCTGGACACACTGTAAAGAGTGAGGATTTTATTGTTACATACAGGTTCCCACGAACCTGGGTGGATAGCCTATTTCTGGCACAGTAGAAAGGCTAAGGACCCCAAGCCCTGACAGACAGGGGTCTTTAAAACAAAACATGTAAGCAAGATGTGACACACCTTGGCATTCCAGGATTGGGCAAAGGGGTAAGGTACAGTGTCAACTGGCACAAATCCAACCTTAGAATTCATTGGCTGCTTCAGAGTTCACTCGCAGACCTGGGCCCTGCCCCCAGGTATCAACATGCCAATGAATCCAGGTCCTTACATCAGCAGGTTGTTATCATCTACACCTTAAGTTTAAGGCTGGCCAGAGTAACATGAGACATAAAACAAAACAAAGCAACTCAAAATCATTCTGAAATTGAAGGGCTAATCCTGTTAGCTGTAAGCAGAAGAGAGAGAAGAAAAACAATGTTTTGGGAAAGCAGGATCTAAAAGAATATAAATTAAATATAGCTAGTTATAAAGAGATATTTTTATGCAGCAAAACAAAAAAAGCCCCAAATTGTTTTTCCTCAAGTAGTAATTCTTATTTCTTCATTGTCATTAATTCATTCATTCAATAAACTAGTTGCCTTCAATGTACTAAATATTGCTATACTAGAAATAGAAAAACTTAAGCTAGAAATGTCTATAACAATAGCTAGCTTAACAGATATTGATCATTATTGGTGAGGTGATAAAGTATCAACTCCTGGTAAGAACTAGCTTTTCCTTTGAGGCTACATCCATTATTAGCACACAAATTCTCTATCTTGCAGTTCTGCTTTGGGGGGCTTTTAGGTCTCCCCTTCTGCCTGGTGATGCTTCTACCAATGAGAATAGGTTTAAACTCACTCGTCAAAGCTGCTGGAGGTGACAACATTGTGCTGTTTGTTTTGTTTTGTGTTTTGAGATAGAGTTTTTCTGTGTAGCCCTGCCTATCCTGATTCAGTAGACTAGGCTGGACTCAAACTCAGAGATCCATTTGTATCTGCCTCACAAAGCTAGGATTAAAGGTGTGTGCTGTCACCGCCTTTTTGAAGTAATCTTTAAACAGTACTTTTTTTTTTCCACTGCTTACTGACATAGTAGAAAGATGTGAAATAAACTCCACGGTATCTTAATACTGTTGTAACAACAACAGAAGTTGTCAGTTCTCCATTTTGTTTAGGATGGAGTAAGATGAACACACTGAGATCCAGCAGCTCCATCCCGTAGATGATCATTGGGAGGCAGTGTTTTTAAAAGGACCTCAGTATTAATGTCAGTTCACACTGGCAATGTGCTCAGATGTGAGGAAATCTTCCGGGCACAGTGGGAGGGAAGTGTTGAGGCAGGGTGGAGTGATGCAATATTTCTTAGTGTTGGTGAGGTTTTGCAATTTGTTTTTCAGTCTTCTTGGACATCCAAAAAGGAAGACTCTCATGTGTCAACAAGCACACAAAGTGAAGCCTAAAATCCTAGGAGTAGAGATACAGACTTTGAATGTGAGTCCACATTCATATTCATTTCCCTGGATGAGAAGTTGGCTCGGATTTACATTCAGCCTTGAGAAATGCAAATTCTTCTCTGACAAGTTAACTAGCTTGCTTCATCCAAACAGTTAAGCATAAGTGATGTCTAATCTAATATGAAAATGTTCTGTTTTCTCCCAGTCAAATTGGGACCAAGCAAAGGGAAGTTCAGAAGTCCTCAGTCGCCAGTGTTCGTCATTTATGTGCTCAGTGCACGTAGGGACAAGACCAGTCTGACAGCAAGAGGCTGCAGCACACTTCCTGAGCTGAAGTCTGAACTGCTCACATTGGAGAGCTGTAAAATCAAGGACATGCACCTCTTATAATCTCAATCACAATTTCATTGTGCTCTTCTGTTGTGAATGGTCAGTGTAATTATCAATGAGAAAAATAAAAAGCAAAAAACCCCTAAATTCCCATCCCTTGATTTTCTACCAGCCACCTGTGAATGCCTGCCCTGGTACATATCAGTTACTCCTCTCCTTATTTACAGAAGTCGGTTCCTTCTCTAGTCAGCATCCCTAGAATGGTGTTGGCATTTCATCTATACCAGACAAGTTAGAAGAGGACAAAGTTCTGATATGGCATTGAGTATTAGAGCAATAGGGTTAGCAGCAGGGTTCAGCGGATGAAGAAAGAGGCTTGCCTTCAAGCCTGACAGTCAGTTTAGTTACCAGACCCTACATGGTGAGAGAATTGTCTCCTGCAAATTGTCCTCTAACCCCAAACACATTTTCATATTGCATGTCAAACGTACAGATGTAAAATAAGTTTTTATTTTTAATCCTAAATCTGTTTGTGTGTGTGTGTGTGTGTGTGTGTGTGTGTGTGTGTGTCTGAGTATTGGTATTGGAGGGTATGCCATACACTGCAGGTTTTCTTAAATGATAGAAGCAGAGTTTTTTGCAGCTGGAGGTACAGGTGGTTGTGAGCTGCCTGTATGGTTGCTGGAAATGGTGTATTGTTACTGGAAATGGTACTTGAGTTCTTTTTTTTTAAATACAGAATGAAGTCTTTTTTTTTTTTTTTTTTTTTTTATCCATGTAACCCCTTGTTCCAACTCCCTTTCCCTTCCCCCCAGGTACTTGAGTTCTATGGAAGAGGAATACATGTTCTTATTCACTGAGCCATCTGTCCAGTTCCCTGTTTGTTTGTTTTTTTTTTTTTATACTTAGAGAAGATGAACAATAAAACGTAACTGTCTGGAAATATCAGCTTTAGAGACTAGTTGTTCCAACAAATTTTATACTTGGTGTGGTGTTGAAATTTATCTCTTTGGCTGCCAGGTTTGATGACAAACATCTATAATCCCATCACTTGGGAAACTGAGGCAGGAGGTGTCTGAATTTGAAGCCAGCCTGGGTGTGACTCTGCTAGAGAAAAAGAAGAAAGAATTTGTCTTTGTTGCATTTACTTGATAAACTTTAGAGGGTGCCTTGGTTACCAGGGTTTCTATTGCTGTGAAGAAGCATCATGACCACAGCAACTCTTGTAAGGTAAAATATTTAACTGGACTTACATATAGTTTTAGAGATTTAGTGCATTATCATCATGGTGGGGCATGGAGGCGTGCAGGCCGACACCGTGCTGGAGAAGGAGCTGAGAGCTCTGTCTTGATCAGAAGGGTACAGGAAGTGAACTGTGACATTGAGTGCAAAGTGACCTAGAATCCCATCCCCACAGTGTCAGACTTTCTCCAACAAGGCCACATCTACTCCACACCTCCTAATAATGTCACTTCCCCGTGGGGGGCATTTTCTTTTTTTTTAATTTTTTTTAAAGATTTATTTATTTATTATGTTTACAGTATACAGAAGAGGATACCAGATGTCATCATAGATGGTTATGAGCCACCATGTGGATGCTGGGAACTGAACTCAGGACCTCTAGAAGAACAGCCAGTGCTCTTAACCTCTGAGCCATCTCTCCAGCCCCGGGCATTTTCTTTCAAACCACCACAGAGGGTTGATTTTTCTTCAGCTCCTGAGTTTTTACTGCCACCTTATTGCTAATCTGGGGGACAAAACCTTGAACTCCTAGTCCTGCCTCTGCCTGAGTGCTGGGACTAGAGTAGTGAGTGCCATTTTATCAGGGGGAGGATTGCTGAGATTGTTCCCAGGGCCTGTGCATCACAGGGAAGTCCATCCTCAGGATTTTAGAAATCAGACTCAAAGAGATGTGTGTTATTTATTCACATAGTAATATATTTCTATTTTTAAAGTTTTTTTAAAGTTTTTGTAATATATGTGGTATGTGTGTAAGTGTGGATGGATGAACTTAAGAAACATCAAAGGATAATTTGGCATTTGGTACTCTTTTCACTGTAGGCTAGGGTAATTAAATTCAGTGCTTACTCAGGCAGCACTGAACCATCTCACTGGCTCTGTTTACTTATGTTTTTATGTGTACATGTGTAGTGTGTTTGTGTGTGTGTTTATACCACCCAAGTGTGCACATAAGTGCATATGTATCCTTGCACCTATGGAAGCCAGAGGTGGATATTACTGCCTTGGTCACCCTTCACCTTACAGATGAAGAGAGTCTCCCACTTGAGTCCAGCACTTGCAGATTTAGCTAGTCTAACTTACCAGCTTGCTCTGGGGATGCCAACTGCTTGCTAAGCACTGAAATTACAAGTAACATGCTTCTACTACTACAGGTCAGTTACATGGATTCAGGGGACCCAACTCCAGTCCTCTGCTACTTCATTCGAGACAAGTCTTATGCCACCCAGGTTATCCTAGACTCCATTATGTAGCTGAGGTAATTTTGAACTTCTGATCCTCCAACTTTTGCCTTCAATCATTAGGATTACAGGCCAATACCTCAACAGATAGTTTTATGAGGTCCTAGGGATGGAACAGAACCCAGGTGTTTGTGCATGCTAGGCAAGAGCTCTAGCGACTGAGCTGCATCAGAGTGTTTTTAAAAGTAAATTTGCCAGCTAGATGTAAAGTGACAATTTACAAAGAGATTATATGGAAATAAAATGCAAATATAGGGTTTTATTGTCAGTTCCCAAAGCGAGCCTTTGAAATAATCTACATACTGTAGGGCCTTTCACTATGTATTTTTTTCAATGTCCTTAGATTTACTATGTGTTTTTCTATATTACACCCTGTTGATGGGAACCATAAACATGTTTGTTTACTTTAAGTCACAGCCCAATGCATAGATTAAGAATCCTTCACACCATTTAAAGCCAGTGCACTTGACAGTTCTATGCAGAGTAAGCACATAACCGTACTAGATACAGTGATGATGCAATGAACCTCATGTCAATAGGAACTTCTGTGAAGATTTAAGTTTGGTAGAGTAGAACTAGAAGTAAAAATAAAACTCTGCCTCCTCTAAATCTCCTCTAGTTTCCAAGACCATTATTTTTAAATGAATATTACATATATTTCTTCTATATCATGCTAGTCTAAATTATAATTTATTTTTTCAAATTTTAAAACTCATTACCAAATAAAAATTTAGGTAAAGGAAGAAATCTGTTAGGATGAGTGACATGTTAGCAAGGTCTACATTGTAGGAGGTTGGTCTTTTGTGTATCCTCTGGATCCAGAAGTAGGAGGCAGTGGTCCAGTAAGCCAGAAACTGCCTGGCAGCATCAGCATCCTGGCTGTTACTCCAGATAGGTTGCATTTTTTGGCTTTCACTCTGAACCAAAAGTTCAAGTGTGAAAACCAGGACCAAAGCCTCTTCTTTACAGGAGCCAGAATGCCCCCAGTTCAGCCAGGAGTGAGTTTGAGGGTGGAGTGACCCAGCATTCCAGGAGTGGCACATGTCAGCAGGAAAGGTGCCAGGGCAGTCTCCCAACCACAGAACTGGGCTTGCCACATAGCCATCACTTCATTAATATGCTGGATTTCTGGCCAGCTGAGCAGAGGTAGGATTAATATGTGATTTTCATGCTGCTCAGTCTTTTGGGTCAATTTTTGGGAACAACACACTGGGTAAGAGTCAGGGTTAAGTTGAGGAGTCCAGATCTTTCTCAGAGTAGCTAGATGTATCCCTGGCCCCTTTCTTTCTTTCTTTCTTTGCTTTCTTTTCTTTCTTCCTTTCTTTCTTCTTTTTCTTCCCATTCTTCTCTCCTTGTCTCTCTTTTTTTCCTTTTTTATTTCTTCTTTCATCCCTCCTTTTCTTTTCTTAGATTTGCAAAGCCCTCACATTTCTCCCTTTGTGGGATTTTTTTCTCCCTGAAAAACCTAATACTGCATCAGGATTCTCCACACCTGTACCTGCATCAGATGGGAGCAAATACCTCCAACTACCTTCCGAGATGTTCTGCCCCCTTACAATGCTGGCATTTGATATCCTGCTTACTGTCACAGTGTTTTCAGAATTTACAGGTGCTTTGGGTCAAGCCCCTATACTGTGTCCCAACAGAACTGGCTAAATCAGATGGAGTCATTCACACCGAAGTTCTGTGTCACCAAACTGCAAAAAGTCCATTTATCTGACCTTCTGAGAAGTCAAGTTTAGAAAAATAACAAAAATTTCTTAACTATGTAATTTTCAGTTTTCTTGATAACTAAGTTAATTCTTATGCAATTAGGAAAAGTAACTTAAAATGACCCAGTCAATTTTTTTTTTTTTTCCACACACAGGATCTGTGTCCTGAGTGCTGGGATTGTACTGTGTACCACCTTGTCCAGACTGCTATTTCTTCTTTGGCTTTTGTTTTTCTTAGCTCTTCTCTGTTCCTGTCCTGCTGAGCTCAGCTCAACAAGTTATTCTGTTTTATGGAATCAAGTGTTATATGATCATAAGATGGACAATAAAATCAATTAGAATCATTAACTTGTAACTAGTCCCCTGGCAGATGTCAATGTGGATATGTATTACACATTTAATAAAACCTGAATATTGGGGAGAGAGCACACAGTCAAACCCTAGGCCGACAGCTCAGGAAATTCTTAAACCTTGAATACAAAGATAAACATCTGAGTCAGTCACACACACCTTTAATCCCAGCACAGGGAAAGCCGGGAGTGGTGACCTCCACCCTTGATCCCACAACTCCAGAGACAAAACTTCTTCTGTTTGTGTGAGTTCAAGGCTACATGCCACACTGTTAATCCTAACCTAGATAGGTACATAAGCGCTTGTAGAAACCCACAGAGAACAGAAGCGACTGGGCAAGAGCAAGCCTAAAAACATTACAAGACAGCTAAGTAAAAGTTGACTATAGTACTTCCTCTCTCTGATACTTCAGCCTTCCCCCAATAATTGGCTCTAAACCTCATTTGTGAAACTACATGTCAAAGGGGACAAACAAACAAACAAACAAACAAGCACAACGCAGAGCATTTCAGTGACAGACATAGGCTTTTCTCACTTGTGGAGCAGTAATTCTCTAGCGCTCATCCTCTCAGGGGAGTTTATTTTGGTGCAGTCCACCTGGAACTGGTTCAAATCCCTCAGGCTAAGGTCTTAAACTCAAGGTTGTATTTCTGATGAACAGGCTACAAATCAAGGCTCTCACAGCATGGTCTTTACATTTAATAATTTGTTAGTATTGTTCACACATCTCAGGGAGGCAAAGCATTTCAACTTCTTGGCTTATGATAAAGGTTATAGGCAAGTAGTTAGACAAAGTGAGATTGGTGGGGGAGGGGCAACAGGGAGCACTCAGTCTCTACTTCCTCTTTAGGCAAAAATCACCCAGCACATCCTAGTTCCCTGGCCCAGAAGTGTCTCAAAATTTGCTTGATGGTTCCCCAACACCTATTTAAAATTTTTATGTGTATGACTATGTGTATTTTGCCTGCATGTATGTCTGTATACTACATGTGTGCCTGGTACACTCAGAGGCCAGAAGAGGGCATTGAATCTCGTGGAAAGGGAGTTGGGGACAGCTGTGAGCTGCCATGTGGGTACTGAGAATAAAACTTGGCACCTCTGGAAGAACAGTCAGTGCTCTTGACCTTTGATCCACTTTTATAGGGCTTTCTGCCCCATCTCACCTCAGCTGCTGGAAGCTGAATGTAGGGCCTACAATTCTAAACCTCCAGTCCTGTGATCCATAGATCTTTCTTGTGACAGGCCCCTATCCAATGGTCCCAGTTAGCCCTGCCCTACTCGACTTTACTACCATAAACCCAAGTATTGCCCGAAAAGCAAGGGTTTGTTTGTTTATTTGTTTTGGGAAAAGAGGTTTAGGAGTAAGTCATTTAGAGGAAGTTCACTTGAACATCCTCCTGTAACTAAGGATGACTTTGAATTCTTGACCCCCCTGGACCACAGTGGTTTGTGTTTGCACCTGTGCAATCCTACATTTTTTAGAAAGAACACTGGGGCCGAGAACAGTATACAGAACGTGTTTTGAATGGGAGAAGACACCACAGCATTCAGGGAGTTCCCTGGGTTTTAGGAGCCTCGAATTAGAACCAGGGAAAAGTGTAAATGCACTTCGTACCAGGATACCAGACTTGGGGAAAGGAGTGCAAATCCAGAGTTGTGTAAGGTGAAGGCAAAGTCCACCGCCATCTACAGTCAGGTAGCTTCAATCCTGAGAGCTGACTGTTAGCACTTGGATGATGTGTTTTGCTGAACTCTTCTCAACTTTTCTGGAGGCATGCTATAAATGTGTGTGTGTTTTCTCTGTTTTGTCCTAAAATGAAATATTTGTCAAATGTAAGTACAGATTGCAGTTGGAGGAAGGACCAGCTATAATTTGCTTTTTTTTCCCCCCCAAAGCTTGCCCTGTGCCAGGGATCTGTGGATCTCATGAAGGAACATAAGCCTTGGGTGTGATCCTCAGAGCATACAGAGAGGACGTAACCACTGATTTAAAAAGTGACTGAAACTGTTCAGCCACGACACTTGGGTATTTGTATTGCATACCCTTAACTATGTCCCACACCAGTCAGCTGAAGAGTTCAATGATTAAATTTCAATGAAAATTGGAATGAAATTTTCCTGTGGCTAAAACTTTATAGTTTACATTTATATCACTATTAGCACAAAAGGTAATTAGATTGTTATGTAGAAAAAAAAAGACAGCCGGATTAGTTGTTCACACACACAAAAGAATGCTTTTTCACACCTCTTAATTGCTTTTCTGCTAATGGAAGTGTAAGTGCAAACCCTCAAAGCATAACACCCCCTCTCATGTTAATTTCATTCCATTAGAGACAACACACCCTGGATATTTGTGAAAAGTGACTGCTAGACTTGAATTATGAGGAAAGTTGAGGTTAGTACACGACCCCCATAGAAGACAACAATAAAGGCAGTTCACACAACAGAGCCCTCATTCTGTGGAAACAGGAAGCAGAACTCACAGCTGAAGTTTGCCTTTCCTCCATTTCTCTTGTGTACCCACATTGCCAGTAAGCAGCAGAATATAGTGCCTCAGAAAGAGGTGTGGACAGAGGAAGACACTCAGCAACATTTCTGAGGCTAGCATGGAGAGGAGAAACGTGAAAGCCATCACTTACAAGAGAAAGGGGGCTTGTAAACTGCCAAAGATTAAGAGCCTGAAGGGGCCAGGGCAGTGGGGCTTTTTGTCGGAGACCACCTTTTGGCAAAATAGTTCATTTCTCTGGCACTGAAGAGATGAAGATTTCTCTAGTCTGAAGGAAGGGAAGGTTTGAAAGGAGCCCTAGTGAGGCCTCCTTGCTACCTGTTTCCAATCTTAACATTGTGGAAACTTCAAACAATGTTAAGATTGGATATGGAGAACATGGATGATTTGACTGTGTTCTCAGTGAAAAGCCTGAGGGGACACAGGCCAGAGAAATGACACATGTAACATCTAGGGAGACAGAACTGAAACCAAGGATCTGAGGGGCCGCCCCTTCCACGGGGCAATTCTTTTCCATAATATAATTAATGACTTTTCTCTTATTTATTGTTTACAGATGAACCAGGCCTTGCTGCTTTTGTTATTTTTGAGGCATGATTCAGGTAGCCCAGTCTGGCCTCAGACTCACTAGGCAGCTGAGACTGTCTCTGAATCTCTGATTGTTCTGCTACTTATTTTTTTCTTTATTCATTTTGTGAAACAGGCCGGCTTCAACTCTTGACTTCTCTGCCTCCGCCTCCCCAGTAGCTGGAATTACAGACAAGTGTCTCTGTGCCTGACTAAGTCTTCAGTTTCTAACGGGGCCCGAGAATGAGAGAAGGTAAGGGTCTAAAGGAGCCTGTGGGAGGAGATGGAATGACAGATACATCGAAAACTTACAGATTGGGCATCAACATCAGAGGTCAGCAGGGCCAGTTAGACCAGCTGGGATCAAAAATAAACAGCCAGGTCTTCTAGTGTGCACATGGCTCCAAGTAGGTTCATGCACATTCTCATTAACACCTTCCATCTTCTAGCTCTGCCTTCTTTCTCTCTCTCCTTAGTAACACATTCTCCAAATGGTAGCACGGGAAGAGAGTGATCTAAAGTAAAAATTATCCCAAAGAAAATGAGACCTGAATAAAACACAGTTCTTCCCTGACAATGGATGTTGGGCTCTTGAGCTTGATTAAATAAAATCAATGACAGAGAAGCTAACATTTATGTGGAAATGTTTTGTTCACTCGGATAAGCACAGATAATACATGACGAAATGTGTATCTTGTCTGTGTGCTTTTCATAGTATGACGGGCCTGGGAGGCCAACAGACCTGGACTTAAATCCTGGCTCATCCACTGAACAGCTAAATGACTTTGGGCAAGTTCCTCAGCCCAAGGTTCTACTTTTGTAAACTAAGAACAATGCTGTGAATATTGTCATGAATAAATGAGATATAAAACCATTATGCATTTGGTAAATACTATTTATCACCATCAATACCAACATGGTCATCATAGTTATTATAAACTATTATTACCACTGTGTGTGTGTGAATTTCAATTGTCTAAACTTTTCATTGATATAATTTCCTGTTTTGTGTATACATGTCACATCCAGCTCCAATTACTGTGTTTAGAGGCTAAGGAGATGTTTGTGTATAGGTTTTCAGTCTTGGTATTTAATGTGAACCTCGTGTATGTGTGTGTGTGTGTGTGTGTGTGTGTGTGTGTGTTCTGCTTTTGTTTTGTTTCTGTGGTAAAAGTCTCTGACCAGGTGGATCTCAGAGGAAGAAAGTCATTTCACCTTAGAGGTGAGCACTTCATTACAGAGGGAAGTTGGAACAGGAGCTTGAAGCAGAAACCATGGAGGGAAATACTTGGGAGATGACTTACAGACTCAAGCTTAGCTGGCTTCTTATACAGCCAGGGACTACTTGCTTAGGTGATGGTGCCACCCAGAACTGTCTGAATCTGCCAACATCAGCTAACAATGAAGACAATTAATTCCCTGCAGATCTGTCCATAGACAAATCTGATCTGAGCAATCCCTCAAACGAGACCCCTTTCTCAGATAACTTTGTGCTGTATTAAGTTAAAGCTAACTAGGAAAATATTTATGCAACATATTAGGTTTGGGGAACAGGTATTATACTGTTGCATAAATGATGGGATTACAGGCATTGTCACTGTCCCTGACTATATTTTGATTTATATATGTTCATTTGTTTATTGTTGAAAATGTACTCATAGAAAGGGTTATGCATATCAGAATTTGAGGTAAGTCAAAGCAAAGTTTCTCATGATACAGGATAGAAATTTACATCCTGAATGAAGTAAGCTGGTTCCCCAGGCACTGTCCCTCAATTAAGTGGATGAGTGCCGAGCAGCCCAAAGGTTCATGGAGGCTTCCTCTTTGTAGATGTACCTGGAGGCACAGTATGCTTGAATCTTACCCTACTACTCACTGAAGGGCTCTGCTTGAAGCATTCCACCTGGCCAGGGCTCATGTAGAAGAACCAGTTATAGAATAGGTTTATTATGGAGCCTCCATTTTCTTTTTTTTTTTTTTAAACATTAATTAGTAATTTGCAGGAGAGTGTTGCTATGTAGCTCTGGCTGCCCTCAAATTTACTATCATTTTGTCTCAACTTCCAAAGTGCTGGGATTTACTGGTATGTATTACCATGACAGACTGGACACATCTCTGTCACAATAACCAAGTGTTTACTATAGTAGCAATCCCTATCAACAACAAATTCTCTGGGACTTCCTTCTGGTCCAAGTGATTCACTAAACAAAATATGCAAAAAACTTCTGGCCCGAGCATCTCTCACCTCTCATTCAAGAGTGGCTGGGCATTGTTAACAGTTGGGTGGAAGAGACAGGCAGATCTCTGTGAGTTCAAGGTCATCCTGGTCTACATGGTTAGTTTAGGCTACATAGAGAAACTGTTTTTCAAAAAAAAAAAAAAAAAAGTGTGTGCAATCCTATTTCAATCCCTATACCATCAGAATGCAAAGGCTGTAGGTGTGCCTAGACCTGGGTAATAAAATCTAATAATCATACTTACCTGGTGAGGAGATACCATAGTCAAGTAGGTGTTTTTCCCAGGTTGAGCCTCACCCATTGTGCTTGGGATGTTCTGACCCCTGTGATTTCCCCAAATGCCAGAAACTCTACTGCATAATTTGAGGTGGTGAGGGACTGTGCTTGCGCTGTCCCCTAAATAAATAAATAAATAAATTTAAACATTATCCCTAGTGATTATGCTATGTTTGGCAGCAGAGGCATTAAAATTGATCTCGTTTCTAGGTGGCTAAATAAAGCATATAATCTTTTGATACAGTTAATTGATCTAAATTGTGATGGTAATTGATAATGGATGAGATTGTGCTAGTCTGCCTCAAGAGTATTGTGAAAAGGGAAAGATCTTCTGCGGGAGAGCAAAGTCCATGCAAATACTGTAAGTATCATTAACTAGCGCTGGTTTTAGTTGTATAAGGAATGGTTTATTCTTCAACTACAGTTCTTCCCATTTTAATGCAACCTGTAGCTTGCAACATTCTGACAGAGGGTCTTCTAATTTTTTTCAAGACTGTCGTTAGACTTAATTTGATTTCTTGAATTTTCATTCCTAGGTCCTTTGAAAGTTACCTTCCTTTTCCATTAGAAAATAGGTTTTGCCCCAAATAAACATTTAGCTAGAGGCAGGCCTGACTTGGCCACCCGAGAAAGCACGAATGTATCTGGCCGGTTTTCAGTAAAGTAGGCCTGCTTTAGTTCACACAAATCTCTCCTTTTAGTTTAGGACCTTGGGAAGAAGAAAAGTCATGTGTGCAGCAACTATTCCAGTAGGCACACTGTGTTCATGCAGATGTCAGGAAGAAATACCCTGTGACACATGCTGATAGCCTATCCAGAATTTTCAGCGTGCTTCAGAACTCATCTGGAAATGCAAATCTAGCAAAGTCATCCTGTACTCAGGATTGTGTAAATTGTGCATACCTATAGAATAAATGTGCAGTCATAGATGACCATCTTCAACACTAAGACAACATGGACATCTGAAGACATGGGAAGCATTTGTTTTTATACTATTCAGCTTTCTTTGGCATCCAGGAAATTGCTAAGGATACTGAAAATAAGCGCTTCTCTACTGGGATGAATGCCAGCTGTGGCCTCTGGTCTGGCTGTGGAAAATCCCAGCAGAGATCTAGGAATATTTTTGTTAGGGACAAACAATTAGGTCGTCACTCTCATCTTTTGGTGACGTGCGCTCTCTCTCTCTCTCTCTCTCTCTCTCTCTCTCTCTCTGATTTTTTTTTTTCTCTCACTCAGGGCTTCAGCGTCATTTATTACCTTAGTGGGTTAAGGCCTATTTGATCTCACTAGGTAGCCAGTGAGGACATTGCTGAGCGCAATTCTGGTGCCCTGGAATTTCTTTCTTAACTTTGTTTCTTAAAGTAGAAAAGAAATTCTGAAAGGCAGGATTTCAGGGCTACTCCTTCTCCTTCCCTGAGGACTTCAGCAAAATTCAAATAATTATTAGAACCATGGCAGGGAGCCACACTTACTCTCTTTTGGATGCCGAGGGTATGAACTGTCCCTATTCCTTGCTGACCTGGTTAACAGGGAAGGCTGTAGAGTACATCCTATTACTTTCCCAGCAAACTGCCTACCACGGTAGGCTAGCTCCCTGCCAAGAAGGAGGCCAGGAATGTCATACTGCTTGACTACTAGACACAAGTGAGTAAATTCTTCAATACTGCAAGTAACAAGAATAATTGTTTTAAAAAGAAACTGAGACACAGACAGTGGATGTATTTTGCTAGTTTTATGTGGAGTAAAATCCCTTAGGTAGGCCTCCCAGAGGAAACAGGTGGAGCTGTTTTTGAGCTGAGAAAGAGGAGAAAGCCAACAGCATGCCATGTGGTTACTTGAACAAAAGTCCAGAAGGAGAATTGAACACCATGAGGGTTCTGTGACCTGAAAGCATAATTTCAGAGACTACTAAATGAATTTATGAAAGAGATATATGAAAATGATCAGAGCAAATAATTTACCACATAAAATGAACTTCTGTACAGTTTTTAACAGGACTGAAATATTTCTAAAAGCAGTTGTTTTCTTTTAGGGGGAGAAAGGTTATTTGTTTTGTTTTTCAGTACAGGGTTTCATTATGTAACAGCTCTGGCTGTCCTGGAACTCACTTTGTCAACCAGGCTGGCTTTGAACTCATAGAAATCTGTCTCCCTCTGCCTCTTGAGTGCTGGGATTAAAGGTATGTGCCACCACTACTTGACAGCAGTTACTTTCTTTAAGGAGAACATTTAGAAGATATAGCTGTGACTTAGATTGTGTCCTTGGTGTTAACTAGAACTGGTAGATATTGCTTTGGATTAAATGTCCATTCTGTGTCCTGACAGATCAAACTCAAGTGAAGTCATAAGTGCTAAGTGTCATATACTGAAATGTTTAGGGAGCAGATAACCACCAAACAGACCAGTTTTTCCTGGAAAAAGGAGATCCACAGCCATGAACTGGAAAGGGACCAGACAACCGAATCACGGTAATAAGGAAGTCCCCTTTTGCTTACACCCTTACCAGAAAAATCGCCTGAAGTAACCTGACTGAAATTATCAGTCTGCTTTTGTTCTATGTTGGTTTCCTTCTTCCTGCCAAAACCCCAGCTGCCCTAATGCTCAGTCAAGCACACTTTGTTTCATTCTAGAATCCCAAATAAAAGACAACTAGAACTTTCAAGTACATTAATTCTGATTTTTCCTTTTAACCCAGAATTTGTATGTTGAACCTCCCCCACACACACACACACTCACACTACTCTTGCACAAACCACAGGTCACTTCGGCACACAGCAACAGCCTCCATCTGCAAGATGATCAAAGAGGCTTTGGAATGAGCCCTTCCTGATCCTTCCTTTGACCTTGAACTATGAGCCTCTGGAATAATATGACACCGTGGGCTCAAGATTACCCAGTCTTTGGCATTTGTTGTGGCCCAAGGTTATGAAGAAAAGTACATATTACAGAGACTATTTCTCTCATGAGCTGCTGGAAATGCTGTTGGGTGATTGGCCATTGACCTTGGTCTACAGCTAAGCTCATCAGCCTTACACCTGGAAAGAAGCAAGCTTCTATCTCAGGGGAATAAATACTTTCAGTATATCCAGGGAGTTGATCTCTTCACAAAGGGCAAAGGTCATGTCCTCTCTTTTTGGGACCGCTCTGCTCCTCTGTCCCAAGCTCTCTGTAGGAATGCAAGACAAGGGTTCTTGCTTGCTTGTTTTGCATTAGCTGCCACTTCTTGGCTTGCTGATGGCTAGCAACACTTTCTTGACTTAGCGTCCCCTTATTTGATTCTGTCTAATGGTCAAAAAAATACATGCTGATGATTTAGAATTTATCCAAAGATAAGCCAAGGTCTGTGATGTAGATTCCCAAAGCCTTTATTATTCTTACTAATTTTTTTAACCACTTGACCAGCTGCTTAATCCCATTTAATAATAACAAGATACAAATTTATTGGGTGAATTTTACAAATGTGCCTAGCATTGTGCTTGGCGTTTTTAGTCACCCTCTCGCTGAATACTGACTACAAATTGATGAACCTATGATAATGATCTTCATTTTTCAGATGAGGAAACAGGCTTTAGGTAAGCTAAGAAATAGAACCAAGGACACACTTTCAAATGAACTTGGGCTTCAAATTCACAGGGAAAGCAGCGACGTATAAATTTGGAAGTAAGAATAATGACTCAAAACAAATCTGTTTTCAAGCATCAGGTAACAATTATAATTGTATTTTAAATATTGTATAAAACATTCTCAAAATTTCCAAAGCTAACTAACCTAATAGGTTAAATGCCCCATGACATTAGTAGTAGAAGCATCATGTTCCAGCTCTCAGCTTTCCCGTATCACAGTTTCATCCTTCTTCCCTCTTTCCCTCCCTCCATCCCTTCCTTCCTAGTTGCAGTTTATGCTCTTTGACTTCCTTAAATAAATAAAAAAGTCAGGCAGCTATGCCAGTATATAACCTTAGAGAGTCAATCTAACGTCAAAGTTCTTCTGAGCAAGAAAACCATTCCGAACAGAAGGCTGGTCCACATTTGTACATCGTCTCTCACGCACATAGGGATCCAGAGAATCCTCCAGAAGCTGAACAATTGACAACAGTTGGCACAAGTTCTAAAGACTTGTGATTATCTTAAAAATTAAAGATGTGCCTAAATAATTATCAATCGACTTGTCACCGGGGTTTTCTTATAGAGCTGTACTGAACCATGCAATGCAATACCCACTGTTGGCTCTCAGCACAGCATCGCCACAATAATCACCACCATGCTTGACAAAATCCAAACAAGATGTCAGAGGACCCAAATACCCCGTGAACTGCCATGGTTCTCCGTAAGGAATAACTATTAAATGTGTGTTCATCTATTAAAGTGGTTGTACAAAGAGCGAAGATTTGCTTTCTTTAACACAGCAAATCAGAATCTAGTTAAAGATGCTCCACGGTTACCCAACGTTCAGCACCTCCACTGTGGCCACATTAGTTTAGCCTCAAAGTCCTGTGATGATTTGATGTGTGACGTAAAAAGCACATGCTTTTGTTTTATTAAATTTTTTCCAGTGCCTCATTTAAAAGATTGGCAATTATTAAAAAACAAAACAAAACAAAACCCAAAAAACTAACCAGCATGTCACTCCCCTACCAGGACAATTGGGGAGGGGTCGGGACGGGGACTGGCTCTTAAAAATCTAAGCGCAAGCAAAAACAAAAAATCCACCAAAACCAAAAATCCCTCCAGAGCACATGGAATCTGGGATCTGAGGAAACAGGAGGTAAAAGCGTCAGCACTGAGCCTGGAAGCGGGGATCACGTAGGGCCCTTCCCCCGCTGTGGACCCGGGTCACCGTCACTGGGCTGGCCCCGGGTCCAGCAGCCGCACGTAGCGCGCCCTGACTCAGCGCTGAGTCACCGCTCCCCCTGCCTGGCGCGGGCTGCCTGCTCTCTGCACGCGGTGCCAAGCCCTCCGTGCGCGCAGACCGGTCGCTTCCCGGAGCAGGACATGTTTAACAGCTTTTGAATCCCTACCAAGCCCAGTATTAGCTGTTTGCGTGGTCTCTTTTGCTTTTAAAGGCTAACTGCTCTGGGGATCAAATTGTTTCATCAGAACCTACTAGGAACAAATCCCCGACTTTGTCCTTGAACAGTCACTTTGAGATGACCTCCGCTCAGATTTTACTTCTGTTGTTTCAAACTTTTGTCTTATGTTTTGCAAGGTTATCTTTTCAGTATGTTTGGTGACTAATCTTGTCACAAACCCACAACTGTGGTGACGCAAGTCGGGTTGGAATCTAGCATGCTGTGGAGGTAGTGACTTACTGTAAAAACCAGGACCTTCATCGCGACATCCTATCTGTCATCTCCTGCGTTGATTAGCTGCCTTGCCCTTCCAGAGGTACTGGGCTTTAGATGGCCTGTTGAAATCTGTCTTTATAGTGACCACGTTCATTGCTTCCTCTTCAGAGTTTAAAGAGAACAAGAGATAAGCATTTTTCCAAGTGTAGCCTGAACTATCTAACTGTCCCAGAAGCACGATTTCTCTCCAAACTGGAGCAGCAGAATGTCCTGGATAAAACTAGAAACCAGCCACCTGCCAGTGACTCTTAGGAACATATGATCTGAAAATCCTCCGGAGAAGAGTAGCGAAGCATTTTACCTAGACAGAGGCTGACCACACAGACCTCTCTTCTGAAACTGATTTTAAATTGTAATGGAAGGCCAACAGATTTTCTAAACTTGATCTTTTGTGTGTGTGTTTGCTTTGCCTATATACTTCAACTTCTTTCTTTTTATTTATAATTTTAATTACATAATAAAATAAAGGCTATCTATAGTTTAGGGGTAGAGTGCTTGCATAGCATGCAGGACTTTCTGGGTTTGATCTCAGCACTGAAAAAAAATGAATGAATAAATACATAAATATTAGGTAAATGCTTGATAATTCAGAGCAGCGCAATGTTGCCCCTGAGAGATTTAGGATTGGAATTCCCTACCGACACCTGAGTCTTCCTGGGTCAGATTCTAGGCCTAAAGAAATGCCACCTCTGAATGTGAAGGACATTTACAGGGCTCTGAGTCAATCTATAAACAGTTTTAAACATCCCTCTTTTCAACAGCCTGGTAGCCTTCACCAGCTCCAGGACCGATGGCCTGTTGCTTCTGCCAGGCTCTCTCATCTTTCTGTCTGAAATATGGAAGAAGTAAAACACAAGATGGCCACATCAGATATCAGTGTGCTGCCCTTGTGATAAAGTCGTTTCTGGTGCGGATGAAGTTGAATGCCTGAGCATTCTGAAGGTCACAGACGCAGCGTCAGAGCTACCAGCACACTGTGGTATGCACTCTCACCTACGGTCCTACACACATGCAGACAATAATAATGATAAACATACTGGTGAGAATACATATTGATTATTCATGGAGACAACATGAAACAGTATTTGCATCCAAGATGAATAAAATATGTACTATGGAATAATATAACAGAATTCTTTTGTTGTTCCTCTTATTAACTACTGTCAAGCTGAGCTATTCCTTCTAAATCAGCCAAACCACCCAGATATACAAAGGAAGGAACTGCTTCTATTACCAGTTCTAGTAGGACAGGAGACAATGTGAGCATCCAGGGACTGACCTCTGGTCACCACAAGTGGCAGCAAGCACTTTCACTTGCTGGGCTATCTGGCCTCCCCTTCTTTTTCTGCCACTTATAGACATTGATGCCATCTTTATACAGTCTCTGTTTTTGTTCAGGTTTTCATTATATTTGTAATACTAAAGTTTATTAAGGAAAAGCAGCACAATTTTCCATCAATTTACCAGTGTGCTGACTGGCATAGAAAACACAGTAGCTGGTTACGGTGCCGCAAAGCTGTCGTGCCGTACTAGGGCAGCAAGACAAGAGGATTATGATTTGGAGGGCAGTTTGGCTATCTCAAAACACAAAAACATCTCAAAAGCTTTCATGGATTTTGGACAACATAATGAAGTGACATTTATTGCGTGGATATTCTGTTTGTAACTCCATTAGCCATAGATTTCTTGATTTTAATAGGTAGAAATTTAGGTGTTTTTTTATGGCTTTAAATAATATATTTCAGCCTTCCTAGCCTCCCTTTCACCCTGGATAAGGGATGATGTCCAGCACACATTCTACCACAGAGCCTAGCGTATATATATCCCTCACGAGATTTGTTTCATTTTGTTAGCTGAGTTTCACATGTAACCCAGGCTAGCCCAGGCTAACTTCACAGTCAATATCTTCCTGCCTCAGCTTCTCAAGTGTTGGATTACAGCAAGGTCAAGTCCAATCACACATTCTAAGAATATTTACAAGAGGGAATATATATCTCATTTTCCACTTTATCTTTTTGTATCACTTAAATTCTCTTATCCCATATCTGCTGACCACATTTGGATGGACAATGGTTACATAGTTAATACTAAAAGTAAAAAGATGGTAAGATGACTTTTTTTGGAGGGCCAGTTCTGCTATGTAGATCAGGCTGGCTTTGAACTCACAGACATCCACCTGGTTCATCCTCCCTGCTGTATTGGGCTTAAAATCTTGTACTATCATGCCTGACAATATTTGTACTATTAATACTATATGAATATTTTTTCCAGCATAAAACACTATGTGATGCAAACACATGGCCAGCCTCTCCTTTTGTCCTGACTTCTGGTCTTACCATGTTATCTCTTCTCTATGCATTCCTGCTATGGTGCCATCCACAATGAGTAAGGACTCTGCTGAAGCCAAGACCATATTGTTTTGACTTTATACCTTTTAAATTGGGAATTATATAAATGTATTTTCTTTATAAAAAACAAAACAAAACACTGTGATTACATAACCTGGCCTAAGATTGATTATGTTTCCTAGAGTTTTTAAGTTAGAAAAAATTTCCCCATTATTTCCTGAACTTTCTTGTGTAGTTTCTCACATGACCCAGGAGAAGGCCAGCCTCTGCAGTTCTTCCAGATTAGGTGAACTGCCTCCCAGTCCTGTCACATAACCCTGGGCATTGCCACTGTCTCCTGGATTCCAGGCTTTCATTCATTACCTGTTCCCTCCACTGTCAAGTTTCTTTAAGAAAGAAGGCCTGGCTGATGGCTCACTGACTCTGCAAGCCTTAAACCATCTTTCCGCAAGCCTTTTCTGCAGCCTTCCTCTACAGACATTAGCCATATTGATGGCTGAGGTGAAGGCCTGGGTTTAAGTCAATCACTTTCCTACTCTGACTTCGAGTCTCTTGTCTTATTCTTATTTATTAGTTTTAGACAAGGCCTTACCCTGTAGCCCTGATCAGCCTTGAACTCATTCTGAAGCCCAAACTGATCAGAAGCAATACTGCCTCAGCCTCCCACTGAGAGCCTTACAGTTATTATGCTTGGCTTCTTTCTAGCCTAAGCTGTCTGCAATTTCATGAGGGTGCCTCAGGTACTCTGCCTGTAACTCATTACTTACCCGGAACCTTGCATCTGACAGCTCCTGAGATGTTTTCTGTCTCTATCTTCTTGTTCATTTCTTCTAGAACAGCATTTATAAGACCTTAGCCTCTACAGCAATTGTATATTGTCCTGATAGTTTTTCTTTCTTTCTCTTTTTTTTTTTGGGGGGGGCATTTGGGACAGGATTTCTCTGTGTATAGATGCCCAGGTCTGGCAGCATAAAGAAGATGCTAACTTGGGGAAGAGGTGACTTAATCAGACAGAATAGAAATGAAAACCCCAACCCTCTCTCTGACAAATACATGATGGGAGGGGGTGGTGGAGGAAGATGACATAAAAAATACCTTCCAGAACTTGAGCCTGAATGGCTCCAGGATTTCAAATCCTCTGTCACTGTGAGAGGAAAGTAACAAGATGAGGTTTGACTTCTGTTTTGTTTTTCTTTATCAGATAGTATATTAAATGCCATCTCTAAGAAATATTGTTAAAATGCACATTTTACATAAATATCACTACTACAAGTGAGACAAGATTATAGACAAATAATAGATAAGTAGATTATGCAATACTTAGGTTATATAAAATATGTGTACATTTTAGGTTAGAAACTTAGGGTTCATAAATACAAGCTAAAGGCCTATCAGCCTTTACCATTTTCTGACACGAAACTAAAAGAGCAGTTTACACATCAGAAGAGGTAAAATTTTTGGATTTCCTTTCAACCACGTATCTGAATTTTCTAACTGTAAAAACAAAATTTCAAATATGGAGTGCTTCTCTTGCTACATCTAAAAACAGATGCAAAAAAAATGACAATGATACCAGTGAGTCTTTGCAAAGCTCACAACCTTCACTGAAGCTCACTTGCTATTAATAGAAGAAACCGATGACTCACTGCAAGTTAGAATCAAATGGGAATCTTCAAATCTGCAATGCTATGATGGTAATTCTTTCTTCAGTTTGAAACAGATTTGGGGTCAGAAATACTTATTGGAAAATACTGGGGTGTTTAAAATTAAGATGTGAATTATATAGAATAATTTTAATACTATTTGACAAATAGTTCTTGCCCAGTCCTGCATGTACTTACCCTACAATCACAACATAAAGGCATCCCTTTACTGACCAAGCCACACCCTCACTTTGGCCCTTAGAAATCATTCATTTATTTTTTGCCTTAGTTTTATTTTTTCCAGAATGTCATGTGAATGCTTTTAGGTAGAAGAAGCCTTCTGAATTGGCTTTTTTCATTTAGTAAAGTACATTTGAGGTACTTCAACTTTTGTTACTCAGGACTGCAGATAATATTTTACTGGGTAGGACATGCCAGTAGTTTATGCAATATCAATATTAAACCATCTAAAAATGGCTTTATTTTATAGACAAAACTGACTCCATGATAACAATATTTTAACAATATTTTGCATTTGTTAAGAAAGAGATAGACAGGTGAGGCCCCTGGTCTACAGAGCAAGCTCCAAAGCTACAGAGAAACCTTATCTTAAAAAAAAAAAAAAAAAAAAAGCTAAAACAGAGAAAGAGAAAGCAAGGCCTATTGACACAAACCCTTCATCTCAACTCTTGGGAGGTAGAGGCAGGCAGATTTCTGAGGTCAAGGACAGCTGGTTACACAGCAAATTCCAGGACAGCCAGAGAAACAGAGTGAAAAAATGTATTGAAAAAACAAAACAAAAGAGAAAAATAAGATAAATTCCTGTTACCTCTTGAATTCTACTTTAGATTTATTTGAACATCTACTGAGTATAACTGTTTGAAGAACCACTTTGTCTCATACTTTGGAAAACAGTGAATTTTTTTTTGTGTGTGGGATACATTGGATCATGTGATCCAAAACTTCTTCTCACCTACCAGGGAACGTAGCACACAGGATGATCATTGCTGACATTAGGTAATATTTTGCTCTAGCAAAATATTCTGAAGGTGAGTGTTCCATGAAGATCCCATTCAACCTAGACCTTTGAAATAGCTTGTTCCCATTTAAACCCTATTAATCTTTTACCCCATGGAGACAACAGGTGGCTTAGAAAATAGCCGGTAGAAAGATAATTCTTGCCCTTCAGGATGGGTGCCAATGGAAAAAAGTGACCTGAAATACAAATCTCAGGCCTGACATGATGAAAATCTAATGTCACAGCTGTTGTCTCTCAGAACTGTCACTCATCATGTTTTAATTTCACAGTTTTGATTTAATCTTTTCTAAATACAGCACTGGATAAATACAGAACAAGATAACAACAGTTCCCGGCAAAGAAGCCAGGTTCGTATTGGCCCCTTCCTGCCTGTCCCTAGTCATTTGGCTTTAATTTTCTGTGGGGATTGCATCTTCAGAGCTCAGCTTTTATGTTCTGGAGGGACAGAGCTTATTTATTAGCAAGTAAGCCTCACAGGAATCCCAGAGTGGTGTAACCAGGATGCTTGCACTGGATCCGTAAATATGTAACACAGAGTGTACTCCATAAAAGAAAAACATTTTCAGTGATCTTCCCCTTCTTTACCAAGATTTGTCACTAGTGTGCTGCTCTCAGGCATGGGTTATGTCATTTTTATTATGAAGCCATATTATAAAATCCTGGAATAAGAGGCCTCCATTTTAAGTGTTCAGCATTGACTGAGTGTACCTGAGTAGACTCCAGGTCCCTGAGTCTACATGTTCTCACCATTAACTCTCTTTTGTTCGTCTTTCTTCCACCCAGTTGTAGGCAACTGACTATTTAAAAAAAAACAAAACAACAAAACATAAGAATTGTTGTAGAGTCTTTGTTACTTTGATAAAATACTATAATCCAAAATATGGTTCCAGAGGAATAGGAGCCCATCATACTGGAAAGGTGATGTTTAAATCCCTCCACAAGGGGAAAAATAAACAGTATTTGCTTGTTTTCTAAGATCCCAGTGGTAAATGGAGGCACAAGCTTACTGTGAGGAATCAATAAGTTTATTGGGCTTCCTTATGGGACATAGCTAAGGGCTTAATTACAGGGATGTGTGTGCTCCTCCTCTGCCAGCAGGCTGTACCTGAAAACCTTCTTTGTACCTATATAGATGGAGACCCCCCACTTCCCAGCTGGTTTGGAAAAAAAAATGGCTCCCAAAGGGAGTGACACTAATTGGAGATGTGGCCTTGTTAGAGAAACTGTGTCATTGTGGGGTGGGCTTTGAGGTCTCTTTTGCTCAAGTTTTCCTCAGTGTGACAGTCAGTCAACTTCCTGTTGTCTATAAGATATACCACCACATTTGCCTGCACATCACCATGCTCCTCCTCAAGATCATAATGGACTAAACTTCTGAAACTGTAATTAAATGTTTTCTCTATAGGAGTTGCCAAGGTCATGATGTTTCTTCCCAGCAATAAAAACTTAAAGACACCAGCCTAAATACTCCATCCCCTCCCTGAGGCCATGTGCAGTTAAGGCAATGTTGTATATAACAAGTGGTAGGGAGCAACTTGGGGTAAGGGGCTCATGATCTCTCCACCCCTGCTAAGGAGATGTCAACGCTTAAGAAGTCCAGCTGGGGATGATCCATTTGCAAGAAGTTGCAGCTGAATTCCTCCCCAAGAAGAGAGTTGTTTGGACTGGGGACAGCAACACACAGAAGAAGGCACTGCAGCCAAAGGCAGGCTTGGAGACAGGAGGAGGAAGCAGAGACCACACCTTCCCACCACACACAGGAAGCTTCCAGAATGAAGTGAGAGTGTGACAAAACACAGACTGTAGTGATGTACTTCCTCCTGCCAGATTCTACAGGTTCCCCCGATAGCATCACCAGCTAGGGACAAATAATTTAAACATGTATCTATGGAGACATTTCTCTTCAAACCACAGTTAAAGGGTTTGTTTGTTTGTTTTTCATTTTCTAGTATTTGTTGTAGATAGTGTGTCCGCTCTGGGCCTGGATTGTTTGCAAAGCATCTACCTTTTAAGATTCATCAGTGTTGCATGTGTCTATAATTTATTCCCTAGCCTCTATTGTATCCCATTTTATGTGTAGATCATAGTTTATTTATCTGTTTGCATGTTGATGAACACTTGGACTACGTCTTTTTTGAGGATACTATATGTGAGTCTGCTACAGACATTTGTGTGTAAGTTTGTCTAGTTTTCATTTTACTCAGGCAAAATACTCATGTAAGAATGGTTGGTTTATGTGAATAAATTTTTTTGCTTGTTTATTTGAAGTGTCTTGAAGACCAGGATGTTTTTCATATGTTTATTGGCTAGTCGTATGTCAACTTAACACATCTAAAGTCATCTGAGAGGAAGAGGCCTCAATTAAGAAAATGCCTCCATTAGATCAGGGTGTAGGCAAACTTATAGAACATTTTCTTAGTGACTGGTGAAGGCAGGGACCAGCTCATTGCAAGTGGTGCATTCCTGGGCTGGTGGTCCTGGGGTTCTATAAGAAAGCTAGTTCTATAAGCCAGTCATGATTAGGAAGCCAGAAAACAGCACCCCTCCATGGCCTCTGTGTCAGCTCCTGCCTCCAGGTTCCTGCTCTGTTTGAGTTCCTGTCCTGACTTCCTTTGATGATAAACAGCAATATAAGCACAGTAACCCCTTTTCCCTCCACTTCCTTTTTGATCATTGTGTCACTGCAGCAACGTAAACCCAGCTAAGACATCGAGTCTGTGTACACTGACTGTAATTATAGCTAATATAGACTATTTGAACAATTATTGACTTATACATAAAGCTGCCCACTTTGGGCCTAATGTAAAGATATCACATATTGATACTTTTAATACCCCTGACAAGTACCCAAAGCACCAGCAGATGACCACATTGTTAAATCAACAGAGTCCACTGTAGGACAGGTCAATGAAATCTACACAAGAACTGACTTTTAAGCCATCTTTGTGACTTTAGTTAAGTAGTACTTTAAAATGCCTAATGCTGCTGTAATTGTATATATTTTCTTCCCACTTACTTTGCAATAGAAAAATCTGTTCAAATATATGTTTGTGTTGCTTTCAGTAGGTGTAGTTTAGAAATTCACATCGAAAGAACATTTGTAAATACATTTAAACAAAGCTGGTTTGGAAACTGTATTTCAATTTTCATGATATTAAGCATATGATATGATGATGATTTCATTTTTCCCCAAAATAAAAATAAATAAGCCAAAGCAAGAAGTGTCTGAAGTATTTAGCTGTACAAGTGAAGTTGGGTTGTACAGATTCTTTGGTTCCACTATAAATGCTTTGAAAACGCCTTAAGTAAGTGTCTGTAATTAGGCTGTAATGAGAGCTTGTCACTCTTAAACACATCATCTCTGTGTTGGCCTGGGAAGGGGCTTGCTCTTCCAGCGGACCCAAGTTTGGTTCTCAGCCCACACAGGTAACTCTCAACAGCTCCAGTTCCAGGGCATCTGATGCCCTCTTAGGACATTTGAGGGCACTGCATGAACATGGTACACAGAAAGACATTCAGTCAGAATATCCATAGATTGAGGACAAAGACAAACAAACCTTTTTTTTTTTTTTTTTTTTTTTAATTTTCTGAGACAGTGTTTTTTTGTGTTGCCATGCTGTCCTTGAATTTGCTTCATAGACCAGGCTGTCTTTGAACTCATAGGGATCCACCTGCCTCTATCACGTGAGTGCTGGGATTAAAGGCATGAGGCACCACTGCCCAGCAAAATAAATAAATCTTTAAAATGAACACTCATATTTGTGTATATTTGATAAATTTCATGATAACTAGTTTACTGAGTAATTCTGGGAGCATTATTTATTATACTAATATGGTCAGACTTTCCTGGTTCACTTGATATGGTCTACTGTGTACAATTAAGTATTTAAGATTACATGATATCAATTTTGTAAAGAAGTTTCACCAAATTTTGAGGACAATTAACGGAATAATTTTTTAAGTTGCAAATTTTAAACTTTAGCATGCCTAATATTATGCCAGGTATAGATGATGGTAAATGTTTTATACTCTAGCCTGATTCTGTACAGATATACACACACTGGTATTTAATGTTAAAATCTAACAGATTAGTTATTTCTTGAAAGTACTCAAAGGCAGCAAGCAATCCTATTTGTATTTTCCAGACCAAAGCAGAGATGTCAACTGTGGTGTAATCTGATGGGTAGGATGCTGAGGACCAGACCATGACTTGTAACTTTAATGTTTACACATTAGTGTGCCATGAACATTTTTGTTTCTGTGTTGTTCCTTCAGAAGGATGGCTTATGCTCTGTCTGTATTTGTAGCTGGAGATAGTCCAAATGCACATTCTGTACTGTTAAAAGCTGAAAGTGAAATGAAATATTAGTGGGAAAGATTCCTATTTAGAATAAAATCCAGGCTTTCCAAAGCAAGTATAACCTGGATTTATATAATTATGGAATATTAGATTAAGAAAATAAATTAATAACAAGCAGATAAGCTTCCTTAGTGATTCTTAAAAATATTTGTGGCTGATAGAACCAAGAGAATTCTGCCTGCCTCTGTCTCCTGAGAGCTGAGGTTAAAGACATGTGCCACCATGACTTGCCCTGGATGCTTTGGTAAATAAGTTCAGAAAACACTATAAATAGGTGAAATGTGAACCATAGGTCTGCCTCAGTACAGGAGTAACAAGTTAACATTGCCTAGTCAGTAACTGTCAATAAAATCCATTCAAAACTGGAGGAGATAGGCCCATTTGGAAATTTTTACCACTTGTTAAGCAAACAAGGCCCCGGATGCTTGGTTATGTTCATCTGTGACCTAAAGTGATAAAATATAATAGATAAAACAGTCTTTGCCCTTAAAGAATTTCAAATCAAGTTCTATTTCATTTTAGAATGGCCAACACAAAGTTTGGAGGGCTGTTTGTTTTGTTGTGGTTTTTGAGACAGGGTCTTAATATTATGGCCACCCTCTTTTTCTCATCTTTCCTGTGCAGAGATTCTGGGCATCAGCCACTACCACGCTTGGCTGACACCATTTCTTAGGGAGCCACATTTTGTCAGAGTCACTCAGTTATCTGGGCAGGTAGATGATCTGAAGCAAATATATGATAATAAAAATATTTGCTTCCAAGTTTCTTCTCTTTGTTCAGTCTGTGATGATGACTCAGTGTACCTGTGAGAGACATGTCAGCAGAGCAGGCTTGGCCAGTCAGCTCTCTGTGAACCTTTTCATCCTCAAGCAAGACATCCAATGTTTATTTTGCCTCCTGGTACTGGCAAGAAACATAGGAGATAGTGCTCAAGCAGAGCTTCAGTGCCCTTCACAAACACATTCCAAAGCAGCACCAAACCAAGAGCTTAAACAAAATAACTTTTAGGAAATAGACTTAAAATTAAAATGTGGCTGTCATTTAACCTTGTTGAAAATTCTGCTCCCTTATCTTTCTGATTTTCTTTTTTAAAAAACAAAACAAAAAAAAAAAAACCCTTTTATTTATTTATTTAATTATTTGCCTTGGTGTTTGCCTGGAACTGGAACTACAGACAGTTGTGAGCTGCCATGTGGGTGCTGGGAAATGAACCTCTTAACCACTGAGCCATCTCTCCAGCCCCTCTTTCTGATTTTCTGTATAATCTCCACTGCTTTCTACAGTGTTCTTAGAAAAAACAATCCATTTTTCAGTGTCCCCCTACTCTCTCTTTGGGTAAGAATTAATAACTATTATCAGTCATTGTATCCCTCACTGTTAACTCTGTCTAGAGATCATTGTGTGTGATTATTACACATGTTGCATGTCAACTCTGCAGTCACTGTGTAAGGCCTTCAGTTCACCATGGCAGACCCAGAAAGAAACAAACATACAAATATTAACTCATTTATTATATTCAGATACTTATAATCTACCATGCATTTTGAATAATTGAAGATCAATAAATTAATACCATTTTTATTTTATTAAAATCAAATAGGAAGTATGTGAAAATTATAGCTTTTAGGACCTATACCATAAATAAGAAATTCAATATTTACAGAAAACTGACTGAAGAGTTGGCTCAGTGTCTAACATGCAATATACATGGTTAGCAGTCAATAAACTTTAAAAATTAAGTTGTTTTCATAGTTTGCATACATATGCTCGACCAAAACTTTTTAAAAAGATATTTATCCTTTTTAAGTATATGTGTTTGTGTGTATATGCCACTTGTGTGCAGATGCCATGGAGCAGCATTTACAGGCAGTTGTAAGCTGCCTGGTTTGGGTGTTGGAAACCCAACCCTGGTCCTCTGGAAGAGCAGCAATTCTCACAGCTGCTGAGCCATCTCTCCAGTCCCATCCTAAACCATTTTTAAAGATAACTCAGAACAAAAACAAAAACAAAGCAGTGTCTTTCTATGTAGCTTACGCTCCCTAGAACAACTCACAATTCTCCTGCCGCGTGGCTTCCCAAATGCTGGAATTACAATGCTGAGTTACCTCATTACGCTTGTAAGAGTCACTCTTGTGACATTTCATACACTCTGAATACTTGCTGTAAGAAATGGGGACAGGTGGAGGGGATCGTTGTTGAAATAAGACTGCCCTTTCTGTGTCTCATTTCATCAAAATGTATAAAAACAAAGAATACGGACAAGACACAAAATCTTAGAAACTAAAAGGAAAATAGAGTCAAAGGTAATTTGGGGAGGGTTGTATCATATTCTAATTGCAGCTTCGTAAATTTTCATTTGTAAACATGAATTCTTTTGTAATTTTTCTCCTACATGACCTTTCGTTTTCCTCAGCTTTCTTCTTGAGATTTCTCTCTTTGGGAAGCTGATTGAAGGGGTGGACCTATTTTAAGTTCCCCCAAATGCCAAGACCTGACCTAGGAGGCTGAGAACTACCCCCGCCTCAGCTGTGCTGCTCTGGTGCACCTCAGGCTCACAGGCAGGCTCTCAGCCTTCAGGCCTGCTACCCAGAGCCATTCACACATAGTCAGCACTTAGTCAAGGGCAAAGTAGGCTTGACTTCAGCTGTTTCTTCAGTTACTGATGGGGAGACTAGAAAAAGCTACCGAACTTGGCTAGTGCAAAACTACGTGTGGTTGGAGCAGCCAGTCTGGACTCAAAGTCTTCATGAAGTAGCAAACAGGAAGGATATTGTGGCAATGAACTTGTTCTGTCACCCTGCTTATTTCTAGGGCAGAACATGTAAAGGAGGAAATAGCAACATTTGGAATGGCATACATAATCAACAGGTAGGTCTATTATTTAGCAACAGTAGAGTCGTGGGACAGACTTCTCACTGAGCATGACTGCCTAGGCTTACCTATGAAAATGATACTGTCATGTTTGCAGTTGAACCATTGCCACAGAGACCTGTTTGGTCTGCAGTTGGCTGTGATGTTTTCAAGCGTCCCTGACATAGGTGTCACAAGGCTTATAGGTGATATCTGCTTCTACTTTCTGACCATTCTCTCTGTGCTTCGTACTTGCCACCTCACTGTGAACAACCGCCAGATGTCCCCATCACCGTGAACTCTATCACGCCTTCCCACTCACATTAGGTCCAAATTGTAAGCCAAAATAGACCTCCCCACCCCCAGTCGCTTCTATCAAGCGCCATGCCACAGCATTGAGAACAGTAACAAAGAATTGGTGGTATCTGGCTCACCATGAAGAACAACTTTACAATTCACAAGAGAAAACATTACCCTCTCATTGTCTCGATTCACTTGTCTGACCTGTATCGCTTTGAAAAACTAAGAGTTGTCATTACAATATAATATTTTAAAGTGTGCAAACATATAGACAGGTTCTCACCACCACCTCCTGCCAAGTTCTAACCTTTCGTCACTCTTGTTATTATTGTCTTTTCATTCTTAATTTACATGTCAGGTTAAATTTAGAATAAAATTTATGGCTTACGACATAATAAAACAGGGGGCTGGAGAGATATCAGGTGGTAATTTTTGCTCTTGCAAAGGACCCAGGTTCTGTTTTCAGCACTCACATAATGAGTAAGAACCATTTGAAAGTTTAATTCTCGTGGATTTGATAACTTCCAGCCTCTTTGAACACCAGGCACACACACGCTACATACATATACATGTAGACAGAACACTCATATAATATATATGTGTGTAAATAAATGTAAACTTTTTAAAGAAATAATAAAACAAATGCTCTATCTGGGAACAATAAAACATTACTCCTAACTTAGGAGATCCATGCTACTTCCCTAGCATAAGATAGTGCATATCTTAACAAAGCACAGGATTCTAATTTGGAAATCATTTTGTCCTACCCCCCAAAAGTTGATTACAGAAGATGATATGATCAGATTAAGAAATGCATAGGCACAAGTTTTAAAAATCTGGAGGAAAATTCTGACTTGTCAGGAAGGCAGGCTATACCTGAAGCTCGGTTACAGTAGAGGATGTTCTCCCCACAGGATCTGGCAATCCTACTCATTTCTGGGAAGGAGAGAGAGAGAGAGAGAGGGAGAGGGAGGGAGAGAGAGAGAGAGAGAGAGAGAGAGAGAGAGAGAGAGAGAGAGAGAGAGAGAAGAAAACCCCTACAGCAGAGCAGCTAAGCCATGCTTTGCTCCTCCTAAGGGAGTTTCCCAGCAGAGTGGTCCATTTCTTTTCTGCTCTACTCTGCAAAGAGTGTTTGCCAGCACTGATTCTCTTCTGCCCCAGCGAAAGAAGGTCTTCACCCAAAAGTCTTTCAAGAGATTTAAGAAAAGAGAAATTCAGGAGAGTGGCTGCCTCTGCCAAGGTAGAGAAGGGCAGCTACTAACTGAATAGCAAGCACAGGGCTTGTATAGGGTTTCTTAGGGGTGGAGTTTTTCCAGGAAGAAGACTTTCAGGGAGAGAATTGGTCAGATTTTAATCCCCTTGAGTTTAGATAAACTCAGATTAACTAGATTTTATTTTCAGGAATTGGTTGGTTTTCCTGCTCAGGGATTGGTTGATTTCATGCTCATGTCAGGGGCAGGTTTTGCTCTGGTTTCAGGCCCAAAGTGTATTTCTTTCATTGGCCCTTTTAACTTTTTGGTTCTAGTTTCAGGGCCAGGGTGTGTTTCTTTTACTGACTCTGGTTTCTGGGCCAAAGTGTGTTTCTTTGGCTCTGGTTTCAGGGTCAGGTTATAGTTGAAAGTTTTTGTCCTGCCAGAAACTCTTAAATAACCAACAGCCACATCCCAAATAATTGACTCAGAGGTTTAATATTATAGCAACTTCTGGACCTTATTACTAGATATCATATTACTATCTAGTTCTTACACCTAAGGTAACCCATTATTATTAATAAATAGGTCATTTATGTCAGGCATTCTGCACAGTGGTTAGAAGTGTGTGTGCATGTGTGGTGTGCGCATGTGTGGGCAGATACATGAGAGCATGAATGGAGGCCTGAATTCCTCACAGGAGTGTATTCAGCCTGATTTTTTCCCTCTATGGAAACCTTTGCCCCCAGTAATTTAAAATTTCCTAAAGATGAGCCTTGGCATTTTATTCATCTGTCATGTACTCTAACACCCCTTTCCATATAAAGTCCATCAGCTTCTGTTCTATAAAATGTTATTTGATTACTTTTTCATTGAATTTCTCCAGAATATTTTCCATGCTCCTTACTATTATTTAAAGATCAGACATGATGAGATTTATAATTTGGGGTGTCTGTGAGTATCATGACAAGGTTTCTTGGTGTAGCCCTGGCTCTCCTGAAACTCACTTTGTGGTCCAGGGTTGCCTCAGAAACCTAAAACATGCAATGTGCTATCACCTGGCAAACTTTTAAAGTTTATATCTGATAGCTATTTAACTTTTGATCTACTTTCTAGAAGATTTTCTATTCTGCTAATAAAGTATCATATTCTTTTCTACCTGAAATTGTCAATGATATTTCCTCCTCTTTGTCTAGTCTGTCTTGTTTAATGTCTTTGTTTTGGTGACTTTTCTCTGTTCTGCAGCTTTTCCTCAATGCATGGTGCCTGCTTGTATTTAGCGACTGAGCTCCATGCTCATGGATGGAGCTATGGCCAGGAGCTCTATTGTGAAGTGTTTAGCTAAATTGCTTTCTGGAACAACTATTTGATACCGGACATTTTGCAATATTTGGGAGCCTCCTCCAGAAGGAGATCTTCCATTTCTGTGCTTCACTGGTAAACATGGCTGCTCATATTTGTCAGAATACAAGTGAAGGAATGGAAGTATGCCATATTCTTTTCTTCTTTTCTTGTTTTTTTCTTTCTTTCTTCTTGTCACTAGGTATGTCATATTTAAAGTGAAACATTTCCTTAATTTCCTCTGTCTTTGCTATAATATCCTCGGATCACAGCTGCTCAAGATACTATGAAACTGTCTTACACAGGAGGGGTGGTAGGGTTAAGAGGGATGTGCCACAACCACAACAGTTTGGGGATTGACTTGACTAAAGGAATGAGGGAATGAAGAAAAGACAGGCACACAGATGCATGTACAGAAAGTTGGGATGGGGTGAGCCATACTCTTTGATGAAGATGCACAGCAGCACAGACACTCAGCTTCTTCATTACATATGGCTGTGTGAGTAGGCTGGCTTTTGTATCTAGCTAAAGGAGGAGGAAGGTTTGCTAATCTCTAAAGGTTTCTGTAGGTGAGCAGTCACAGGCTACAGTCATCCAGGGAGGAGGAAGCTGTGGTTTATGATTTCTGCAGACTGGTTTTGGCTGAAGGTTAATCATTCCTAAAATCTGAACTTGGACCAGAGGAAGGCTTTCCCATTGCTCTGAGCCTGACCTGGGAAGGTTCTGCCATTTCCATGGGTCTTAGGCTTTAGAATCCTAGACATGATCATGTCAATAATACACAACACTTGAGACTTTATGTGCTTCCTACAGGGATGCACAGAAACATACTTCTGTTTATAGTTTACTGCCAGATTTTGGCCCTCGAATTCTTACAAGATCAAGGGTACATGATGGAGGAAATATACAAGGTTTCCAAGGTTTGAGGAAAAGGGACCTGTGAGGACAGTGGTACCCATGGGATGAGGAGCATACTGGAGAATCTGTGGCCAAAAACAAAAGTTAAATTTGCTTAATGAAATTAAAGCATAAACAAGAAATTGGCAACACAATCAATCCACACTCCATCCAATGTGAATATGACATCCAATATGACTCCAGCAGAGAAATATGGTGACAGGATTCCCCCATCATCCCTTTTGCTCTCCCAGTTTTTCTGTTTATGTGCTGTGCCTTCCTCTGATATGATGGTGGCTTGGGAATTATTAAGACAAAAGTCAGGTAAATTTCTTTTTTGGATTTTCTTTCCTGTGACCTGATTAAACCCTAAAGGACTGACACTGTATTTCTTGCATGCTTTCTCTTTGGCCAAGTCTAGTCTTAATCCCATGATCTGCCTGCCTCAGCGTCCCAAATAGTACAGGTGGCATGCCACCATGCCTGACTCTCTCTTGCTTTATAATATTTTTGTTCTCCATATTTGGAATTCCTTCTTGATGCTTGCTTTCCTGGCAAGCTTGTCCCATGGAAAAGCCATATGCTCTATTGTTTCAAATGTCCTCTTGAAGTGACCTAGACTAAATAGCTTATACTTTCTCTGAACTTTCAAGATTCATTGATGGTATCATTATTTTGTATGACTGCTGTTCTGACTATAAGGCCATATTTCCTAACACACAAATACACACACAAGTGAGGGTGAAATGTATTTGAATTGAAGAGTCTTTTCTTTTCCTCATTCTTTACAGTCTGGCCCAATCTCAGAAAGAGATGGTACCCAAAGCTTTGGGTCAGTCACAACTGCAGCTTAGTGGAGGACCATGCACATGGTCCATTTATTCAGTTCAGCCTTGATGGTGGTAGCTATCTCTTGGATCTGCACTGTAGCACTGTCTCATCAACGTGACTTGGGTCACTTCTTTATGAAGGAAGAAAGCATAATTTAAACCCTTAATAAGTTTTATTGTTATGAAGTAATGTAAAAAATATGCAAGTGCACACAAAACTTACAAAGAAATTGCAATTTAATTTCAATATATAGTGAATCTTTGGCAGAAAGTTTGGGGCAGATACAGCTGACTGGGAGAAAAGAAATCCTATGATGTGAGTTGAGCATACCTAAGGAAGTGTGGCTGTGTACCAGCCTAGCTGTCCTCATGCCCCACTCAGCTGCCTGCAGACGAAACAGTCACACCCTCTGCTTGGCAGCTGGAATGTTTTCAGCTGGCTAGAAGTCCAGACACACACATTGAGCTCTTCAATGCTGCACAACTGGCAGTCCTTAAAATGGAAATCTTTGCAAACTTGATCTTACATGAATCTAACATCTTGTTAGAACAAAGTATACTGGTCCACTTTCTGGCCGACACCCTTAGACTGCATTCTTCTATCAACAGCCTTACAATCGTGTGGTGATAAGCATGGATTGTTCCGAATGAGAAAGTCCTAACTCCAATATCAGCCTCCTTCTTAATGTTCCAAGTGGAAGGGAACAGCCTTGCACTTTGGGAGACAGTGGCTGAAAAGTTACCACTGGAAGACAACTGAAAAAACGATAACCCTGCAGGAGGGGGAGCCCACCTTTCTTTGCTTTGTTCCCTGAGCACATACAAAGTAGCACAAGCTTATGGGTCTAGAACTAACCCCACATCTGACAGTTTCTCACAGACACAGAAGTTTCTCTGTTCACCACTTCCGTACCCATGACTTTTACCTTAACTCACTAGAAGGTTTGATCTGATCTAGTAGCTTCCTAACCCTAACCCTGACACCTAGTCCTTCCTGCTGCTCTGTGGGGGGAAGCTCTGACTGGAATCCCTAGGGAAAATCACAGCACTTGTTATAATAGGTGCTGGAGGTGGTGATGTGTGTGGTGACTTGGGCAGAGTCGAGTAACGTCACAGGAAAGGTGATCCTCACCATGTGTCCTCTGATGAGGACTAGACATCATAATTAACCCACAAGCAAGTAATCTGATAGCAACAAGCTACTGGATCAGATCAAAACTCCTAGTGAGTTAAGGGAGAAGGCATGGGCAGAAATCTACTTCAGGAATATGGAAGATAAAAAAGTCTAAGAAATTGTCCCAAAGTTTTGAGGAAAATAAAAATACAAAGATATGTGTCCTATGCTTAAGACTGGCTGTCCATGCAGCATCTGAAATCCAAATACAGACCTAAAAACTCACAGCATGTAACAATTTCTTCCCTCCCAAGTGGAGACTCAGAAAACTCTTTGACATGAGGTTGGAACTCCAGAAAGCGATGGCTAAGAATAAGAGTGAAATAGAAGCCAACTGGCCCTCAACAGAGTACCAGGCCAGTTCCAAATCCCATTTATCACTGAAATTGTAGTAAACGATGACTGGAGACCCTGAATAACCCAAAGGTAAACATTTTCTGGAGAATTTTAACATTATTCTAATTCACAAATTATGCCAACAAGTAATTGTTAAAACACGTTTTGTTATCCAATAATAAAAACAACCAGGAACATAGGAAAGCAGAAATTCATGAAAAATAAAAATCATCCTGGAAAGACTTCAGAAGTCTTATCATCAAATAGGAATTTTTGAAATTATGTCTTGTCTACTCACCGAAGTAAAAGACAAAACTTGGAATTATGTTTCAGAACTGAAAACAACTAAATAACTCCCATCAGATTTACAAAGGAACAGATAGAAGAGACTAGATCTGCAAAATTAGGAACTAGAATCAATAACTGTAAGAGTAGATTTAATAGCAGGCGCAACACAGCTGAAGAGAGAGTGCCTGATCTGAAGGCTAGGGCAGAAGGAATAGACTGAATTGTGGATCATAGTAGATGACAGGCAGAAGGAAGCAGAGACCTGTAGAGAACACAGTGAGAAACCGTCAAATAAGAACACACTACAGTATTGGAAGAAATAGTAGCTTAGACTCTTCCAGCTTTCAGAAGGAATAATAAAACCACATTAGATAATCCCAAGGTAGATAAATAGCTTATCATACCTCTCATAAAACTGCTATAAGTAATCACAATAGGGCAAGTCTTGAAAGAAGTCATAGGCAAAGAACAGAGTACCAAGGGGCGACAGTGAGATGATGTATTCGTTTGCAAAAGGAGCCATGCAGGTCAAAACAAAAACAGAGATCAACAGAAAACACTTTATCATTTTTATTCAGTGGAAAAATAACACTTTCAAATATGAAGATGAAATAATAGTACTTGATTTTTAGCCGTAACAGACAGAACTGAATGTCCAGAGCACTTATCATGATAAAGGCTCTTCTTGATGCTGACGAAAATAATTTCTGATAAAAGGTCAAATCAAGAAGGAAACAATGAGAAAGGCAACATGGGCATTGTGATGTTTAGTCTTGATTATCAACTTGACATGATCCAGAATCACCAAGGAAACAGGCCTCCAGGTTCACCCAGGAGATGGGCCTCCAGGTGCATGAGCCTATGAGGGATTTTCTCTGCTAGGTTACCCTTTGGCTATGACTGTGAGATGTTAGGTTGATTAGATTAAATGAGATGGGAAATCCCATGCTAAAGGGTGGCAGCAATGCTTCCTGGGTTGAGTTCCTGACTAAATAAAAAGGAAAAAGTAAGCTGAGCACTACCCTCCTCATTCTCTGCTTCCTGATTGTGGGTGTGATGTGGCTAACTGCTTTGAATTCCTGACACCCGGGCTTCTCTGACATAGTGGGCTGCGCTTTCAAACTGTAAGGTTATATAAAAACCTGCCTCTGCCAAGTAGCTTTTGTAAGAGCATTTTATTATAGCATCAGGAAAAGAAACTAAGACATGGGCATTTCAAATGCATGTTTACTAAGCAAAATAGTATCAATTGCACCCCATGAAGCTTTTGTTGCTGTGATTTCTGTTATAGTTAAATTTTGTGCCTGTGTGTGCATGCACAATGCACAGTACACATGGCCACAGGACAAAGTTTGGTTATTGGTTTCTATCTTCATCTTGTGGGGGGCAGATTTTCTCCTATTTGTCTGCTGCTTGTAGGCTCCAGGCTAGCTGTTTTGATTTTTGTTTTTCTTTTTAATTTGGGTTTCAGGGATCAAATTTCGATTGTTCATGCTTGGGCAGCTAAGAACTGACACCTGTGGAGCCATTCTTCCAGTCAATGCTGTTAGTTTTGAGGCATGCTCTCACTGTGTAGTCCAGGCTTGGCTTGATTCTTGATCATCCTGTCTCAGTCTCAGGTGCCATCATTACAGGAATATACCATCATGCTCAACTTGCCGAAAGTTCAGCATTGTCAAGACAGGTTTCCATGGCTCTTTCACATTATGCATATTTTCTGACTACAAGGACCAGCAATTTGCTTCAGACTATCTGTAATAAAATGTGGATACAGAGGAGACATGGGATAGAAATAGTGTCTCTGAAAAAGAAGAGGCGGATTTGTGTACAGTAAATATATCGTGCCTGTCTGGGATGAAGGCTGGTCAGGCTAGGTTACTCAGGACTCTCTCACTTTTGATGCTGTTTTAGTTAGACTTTCTATTGCTGTAAAGAGACACTGTGACCATAGCAACTTTTTTTTTTTCTGTGAAATTTATTGTTTCCATGTTAAAAGATTTTATTTTGGAGCAAAGTTTCTTTTTGTAACCACATGATGCTCTTATGCAGCTGCTCAGAGTAGGATACCATCATAAGTCATTAATTAACATGCCATATGAGTCTGAATAAAAAGCTACAAAGCTCAAGTTATATACAAATGTCTTAGGCAATAATGTTTACAAACCTATGTACAATAAAACAAATGGAAACAGCAAGTGCAGCATGAGAATAACCAAGGGGAAAGGGCCAAACACTTCTGTCCAGTCTGTCCCCAAGAGCTGGCACGAGCCAGTCCAGAATCAGACCCCTCAGTCCCTCCCAGTGTAACTGGATGCACCTTCAAAAGAGAAAGCAAAAATGGTCTAAGAGATGCTACTGAACTGGGGAACTGGAAAGCTAGTGAGGAGGTTGCCACCTGCCTCCTGAGTCTGAGGCACACAGGCTCAGCCCTGGAGTGCCCAGGCCCCAGATGCTCCTGCCTCCTACAGCTCAGACAGGCATTTTTGCTGCTTTGAGAGCAAGCTTATGGAATGGGCTGGTGACACGAAGTCAGAAGGCACAGACAATGTTCCTTAATTCAGAGATGTTCCTGACTTCCTGAACTGGTCTGAACTGTAGGGGGAGATTGGGGGACACAGGATTGTGAGCACTGAAGATGCTTGAGTGGGAGCTTAGAAAGGGCAACCTGGTTAAGGAGAATGTCTAAAAGACCTGCAATGTCCTAAACACAGTTAAATCCTGTCAGCAATGCAAAATGGGGCTATGAGACAGATGTGATGAACGGATACCTTCACGTCCAGTGATCGAGTTTTAAAACACGTATGTATCACTTGTGACCCACAAAAGTGCAATTATGTGAAACCAATGGCACTCCGGAGAGAAGAGAAAATAGCCAATATTGATACTTCGCAATGTCCTGGGGCTGGGCAGGGCCCAGCAGCTGCCACTGCAAGCAGCCTGCCCTCTGCCAGCGGTGAAGAGGCAGACAGGGAGGAGCACAGGGTTGGACCCAGGTACCCAGAGGCCAGGTGTAGGTGTCATGGACTGTAGGAAGAAGGCAGGGATCCCACTGAAGGCCGAACATTCAGACCCTGAGAGGTAGCATACTCAGTGCCAACGATGGCCGAGAAGAGCCCAGCCCAAGAGGAGGAGGAGCTGGATCGAAGTCGTTTACCGCCCCTTTATGGAGGAAGTTTGCACGTCCTGACTTCGGGCACTCTGGACTGTTGCTATTCATCACCCCACAGTTAACCCTCCCTGGGATATAGGGCTTGTGTGATGCCTAGTCTTTTGCAAAGTTCCTGCAAGCTGCTAATTTGGATTCTAAAGCCCCTACTTTCTGCAGGAGATCACCCACGATGTTTAGTGCTGATATCCTAGCAGAAGGAGTTGGTGGACTGGTTCCAAAACCATTCGGTATAGCTTTTGGCGAAGGAAACTTCTTTCTGTTCCTTTCCCAACAGACGTTGCGGGCAAGGAGAGTAAAGTTTGGACAGCAGAATCCATCTTCTCACAGTCTGGAGTCGGAGAGCTGGGAGCAGATTTTCGGGTCACTTCCTGCTGTCGTTCCGGAACTGCTAGCTCTTGCTTTAAATCTCTTGCTTCGACCTTTAACCTTTGTATTGAGACCAACAAAGATTCCTTTTCTTCAAGTTCACTTTCTAAAAATGCATTTCGTTCAATGACCTGATTTAGCCTTTGTTCAAAGTCTTCCAGTGAAACTATTGTTGTCCTTTTGCTCGGCCCAGGTCATCATTGGCCTGCTCTAGCTCTCTCACATATTTATGCAGTTGCTTCTTAATAGCCCGGGTCTGACTTAAGTCATCTTCTAATTCTGAGACCTGCTTGTAGCTCTGTGCATACTGATGCTCTAGTTTCTCCTTTAGCGACTGCACTTCATATTTAGGTCTTTGGTTATCAGCTTGCAGGTCCCTATTTCTCTGTTCAGCCGGTACTGTGCCTCCAACTCTTTCTTCTAATTCTCTGCTTCCTTCCTGGAATTCAACTAGCTCATCCCGAGCTTCCTGGAAGCTTTCCTTATACTTTAAGGAGAGAGGTCCTTCCAATAAGCAGTTTCTTCCTTTAAACTTGAAAAATCTGGCATATCTTCACCATCCATGATCAAGAAATCCGCCATCGTATCAAAAGTTCATGCTTGCTGCAGCTCGGTGGACATCTCTGTTCCACTGGCCTAACCAGGCCCGCCCAGCCTTTCTGGCAACTCTTATAAAGGTTTGGTCTGGCTTACAGTTTTTGAGGATTAGGCCTTTATCATCATGGTAGGACATGTGGCATCAGGCAGACATGGTGCTGGAGAAGGAGCTGAGAGATCTACATCTTGATCCATAGGAAACAGAAAGTAAACTGTGACACTGGGCATAGCTTGACCATAGGAGACCTCAAAGCTTACCCCCACACTAACGCACTTGATCCAACAAGGCCACATCTATTCCAACAATAGTGCCTACCTCCCAATAGTGCCACTCTCTCTGGGGATCATTTTGTTTTAAACCACCACAGATGAGAATCAGCCCTCCAGGCGACTATGGGATTGCACCATGCTGTCCCACAAGTCTTTGAGACCACAAGGAATTGACATGACTATGAAGTTCATGTTTTTTTCTTATGCTTGTAGTAATGTCCTTTGTCTCTACATCAGCAATGTGGTGCCTTTTGCTTATATCCTTCCAACTATGACAGGCTGAATTTCAAATAAAGTAAAATCTCAGAACTTTGGCAGTTCTACACACACACACACACACACACACACACACACACAGAGAGAGAGAGAGAGAGAGAGAGAGAGAGAGAGAGAAAGAAAGAGGTATATTACATGTAGAGTTTTAAGGCACAATAATAGCATGCAAGTATATACATTCCATTTAATAGAGTTTATTGAAAGAATGTAAGTTAACTCCTGAAAATCAAGCACTGATTTATGTCATCTGTAAAGAAGAAACATTTAGGGTCATGTCAAATGATGCATATATCTTTCAGCAATTTTAATATTCATAATGTAATTCACCTTTTTGCAAGTTAAAACATATAAGTGCTTCCTTAGTATGTCAAAAATGCACCAATGTGTTAATATTTTTTTGTTCTAAAGTCACAATCAGCATGGAAGACACCAGACATGCCAAGTTTCCTTACACACACCAAGGGAGTCCATTCTGTTGCAGTGAATATTAGCTGGGTGTCTTTCAGTGCAAGCCAGATCAGCCACTTTCTGCCTGGATGTTGGATGCACAGGTTAAGGGATCTGTTCCCCACTCCAGTTCAGGTGCCACTCAGAAGTCCCAGGGTATTTTAACTTGTGTTGCTAGCTCTATCTTACGGTTTACATAATTTACCACTTGGGCTTGATGATGTTGTTAAAGTGACTCGCAGGACTAGTGGGAATGCGTATATTTTTAGGTTATGATGAAGAGTAACACAAAGGATAGAGGTGACAAAAGTATTGAGTGAGATATGGGATAAAAGCCACTTTGCTTCCATGTCACTTCTATGATATTGAGTGAGATATAGGATAAGCACCACTTTACTCCGGTGTTACTGTCCAGCAGTCTTTGCATGTCCAACTACCCAGAGGCTCTTAAACTCCTATCCTTTGTTGCTGTGGTGATGATTGTACTTGAAACAGGGTTTCATTATGTAGTTGTCTGTCTTGGAACTTGTTACATAGACCAGGTCCTCAAACTCACAGATATATACCCACCTCTGCCTTCTGAGTGCTGAAATTAAAGGCATGAAACATCATTCCAGAATCATTTTGGGTTTTTATAGAGACTTCACTCCTTTTCTATGGATTAATCATAGATAACTATGTAAAAACATAATTACAGAACATGCTCATGAAGTAATATTAATATGCAGGGTGGAGAAATACAGTAAGTCAAGTCAAAATCAGTGTCTATGTGAGCATTTCTGTGCAGCATGCTTTCCTCCAAGATATGGAGCAAACAATTTGAAATGAGGAAAGCCTTTTAAAAATCTACATCTAGATAAGACTGTAAGACATAAAGGATTTATATAATTATCATTGGGAAAATAATTTCTAGGTTTTAAAGTGTACCCTGAGAAGAGGATGATGATCAAAAAGTTTGCATGTGTACCCACACAATTTTTTCTAATATGATGAAGATAAGAAAAAAGGGGCAGGAGAGATGGCTTCTCAGGTAAAGACATGACACCCTGCAGCCAAGCCCGCCACTCCCAGTTTGATCCTCAGCACTCACATGACTCCTATGTGTTATTTTCTGATCTCCAAGAAAGTGCTGGGGCATCCATAACTCCATCCAAACAAATAAATAAAAATGTAATAAAATTTTAAAAATGAAGTTTTGTATAATGAAACACAAGAAGCCATGCTTATATATCCTAGCATTTGAAAGATTGAGGCAGGAGGATCCTAAATTCAAGGTTAACTGGATTGCATAACAAAGGCTATTCCTCCTTCTACCAAATAATTTCCAGACCCAAAATCAATAATTTTCTCAGCTATAAACCCCCAATGTTTCTTTTACAGTGTTTTGATCAGCTTTGGCTACTCCAACAAAATCCTTAGCACCTGCTACTTTTGGTTAGTATGTGGTTCTGAATGTTCAAGCCCCAGATGGTTTGGACTGTGGTATGGCCTGAAGGTGAGAGTGACCAGTCGTGGTGAATGTGTCAGAATGATGAGTACTCACATCTTGCCAGGAAGCAGAAGGGGCTGGGGGGGGGGAAAGAGAAAGCTTGGATTCTACAATCCCTTCTGAAGTGTGCTTTGGAGGAGGAAGGACTTCCCAATAAAGCCCACCTACAGAGGCCAAAGCAACCCCTGATCTCATTACTCAGAAGCCTCTACAGTGAACCTTCCAAGGATCTCCATTCTAGGTACATTTTCTTCAGGTCAAATCTGTATACTCTGCTGTGGGATGCCAAGAGGTATGGAGTATTAATGATATCTGATATAAACTGACCATGGCCATTTGGTGCTGATGCATCCAAAGTTTGTATTTGATTCTTCATAGTGTTGGGGATTTAGCTCAGTGCTTCACACATAGCATGCAAGCACTCTATCACCGAGTCATACTGACTCATACCCCAGCTCTATATTGATAATTTAAACTTCGTCATAGCAAGAGTAGTTATACTACAGAATGAGGAATTGCTATACACCTGAAGAACCATCTGTTAAACATTTACCAAAACACCACTATATCAAGGCTAGAAAAAAAGAAAAGGAAGTATGAACATGGTTTTATTTATAGAAATGTTATTGATTTTTTCTGAAAATGATATTCAAATTTTTATTTCATTTTAAAATTTATTTTTATTTCCTAGTTATGTGCATATGTGTGTGTATTTACTTGTAAATATAGTGACCTATGAATTTCAGAAGAAAGTGTCAGATGTCCTGGATCTGGAGTTACATGTGGTTGTGAACCACTCAATGTGGGTACTTGGAATTGAATTGAATTCTCTGTAAAAGCAATACACACTCTGAAGATCCATTTTTTTTTTAAAAGAATGTACTTAAAGGATACTTTACTGTTTTGTGGGATTACATCATTTCAAAAGTTTAGAACTAGTTTATAAGAAAGATTGAAGAATCTGTGTTATCAAAGAACCATACACATAATCAAATGTGTACTGAACCAACTATCTAGGTTGAAATCTGGTTTAAATTTACCTACTTGAAACAAGAGCAGGCTTCCCTAGATGACGAGAGACAATGCAAAAGGACTCTCAGCAGCAGGATGCAGGCTGGTGTACACACAGGCAGGGCTGAGTTGTTATGTATCTACTTTGTAGATGCAACTAAAGCGGAAGTGTTATCTCAGACTAATGAAAGCTGGTAAGCATCTATGACATAGCTTGGCTTGACTTTAGAGTTCACAATTTAACTTCACAAAGAAAAACTCATTGTTGCTATTGTTCATTACAAATGTGTAATGTGATGATTATACAGCAAGTATAGAACAGGCTGTCTTGAATATAATATAAACTCATCAGCCTACTGTTTATTATAAATACCTGCAAGTACTAGATATACACTCAGGCTCTGAAGCCACCATGGTACCCAGATAATAATGGGCCTAGACTTGTAATTGTTATTAGTTAAGATTCTCTATCCTCTTTGTATTGTTTTATTCTCTGAGCACGTATCCCCATATATCACATGATGCTCAGAGAATAAATCAATACAAGGAGGATAGAGAATCTTAACTAATAACAATTACAAGTCTAGGCCCAATATTATCTACTAATTTTAAAAACAAAACAAAACACTTTCTACCCAGTCAGATTGTGATGGTTTAATTGAAGATGTCTTTTTCTCCATATCTTTAAATATATGAGTCCCAAGCTGGTGGAATGCTGGAGAACGATGAGAAGATGTGTCCTTGTTGGAGGATGTATGTCGGTGGGCTGGGCTTTGAAGTTTCAAAAGCTCACACTATTTCCAGTTAGCTCTCTGTGCTGAACACTGATTCTATTACATGGTTATGAGTAAAGACTTTTATTCAGGCCTGCAGTTAAAAAAAAAAAAAAAAAAAACATTGAGGTGAAAATAAATACAAAACATACAGTTTGAGAGGAAAAAAAGCACCAGAAAATTCAGTGTTGGAGCAAAAGCTTTCATTGAAGAAGATGAGAGGCCTGATATGGAGCCGTTTATCTCTTTTATTTTGATTTACAATATGCCATTCTAAAAAGTCTGCTTGAAAAATAGTGTGTTGTTTTATATGGCCACCATTATATAAAACTAGTAGTACATAAAGTTTTATTCCTATCTCTTTTGTATGATTATTTTAAGAATTGAACTTTCTAATTCTGTGTGCACATGTAAATGTGTATGTGGGACTTAAATTATTAACAGAATTCTCCATCTAATGGTTTGATAGATGGGTTCTTTGGATAGTGATGGCTTGGTCATCCATAACATCTAGTATGGAAACTAAGAGCAGCATTAGGGCTCAATAAATATTTATGGAATAATCATTACATAACTGATTTTAAAGTTAAGTTTCTCTGCAATAAGGCCTACAATGTACTTGAAAGGCAGCACTCACAACTGTTCCTCCAAAGCCACATTTTTAGTAGTAGGAGATTTGATGCATAGTGAAATTAATTAAAGCACTGCTAGTAGGAAAGATAACCTTAGCTTGTATATTCCCCAATAGCTTCTAATCTGTCAAGACCACACACAAATGCATACACACTCACACATCCTCATACACAAACTCATGCACACACACATACACACACACACACACACACACACACACACACACACACAAGCTAGTGGACTAATCTACCCCATATTTTTTAGGTTACTTCAACTCTCTAAAGTTTCTCCTCTTTCTAGGAGCAGAGGAAATCAGTACCTGGTTCTTATCTACACCAGAAAACTTAAAAGCCATTTAAATCACTGGCCAAGCATTAGGTTTCAAAACAAACAAATCAGCCGTATGTAATTACAATTCTGTGTTAGGTCTAAATTTCTCAACTTCTGTTTTAGGACTATTTTCTACTTTAGTGTGAGTATATAGGCAGTGTAGATAGAACCCATGGATGTTAGCTTTTTGTATTTCTACTTACCTATATACTGAGGCACATTGATTACGTGAAAGTTTTTTTCTATGTAGTTACTTATCTGGGTCTTCCTATACCTCACAGGGATATATTTCTGTACCACAAATGAACATTTTTAGTTTTCTCACCCATATGCAATTGATTCTGCTTTCTATAAGTTTTAACACCTGTGAACTCAACCAACTTCTGATCAGAAAAATCTTAAGCATATGTATTCAGACCATGAGCAGACTTTTTGATTGAAACTATTACATTGTGATAGGTATTGTAAGTAATCTAGAGAGAATTTAAAGTACATAGGAGAACGTGCATATGTTATTTGAAAGTCCTAACCCATCTTATATAAGGCATTTGAACACCTATGGTTTTGGTGTGCATTGAGGGATGGAGGGAAACATCCTGGGACCAATCATTTCTGATACATAGGATGGTAATTGTACCATCAGAAGGATCATTTCTAGAATTATCTTTATTTCTCTGTTTTATTGACTTTCATTTCTCTTTGCTCTGTGAGAAAAATGTAGAGTTTGGAGCTAGTAAAGAGAGCAGAAATGTACAAGTAATATTTCTAATACAAGAGAGCATGTGACCTTTGAGAAGAGTCCAACGGCAATTGGCTGAAAGGTTTTCTGTAGGCAAACTGTCTCCCCAAGGTCAGGAGAGTTCAAAGAACACAGCAAACTTTGTAGATCATGCCAATGAATTTTGTAAAAGTCATTTGTGTGTGTGCATGAAGACATGGGGCTTGGCTGGGCAGTCTGGCCTCCAGATGGTCACAGGATGCAGCTAGTAATGACCATGGAACACCCTGAAACAGATTATTAATTTGATAAAGCAGAATTGTCTGATCTGTTTGCTTGGAAGAAAGAATGTGTCAAAAATTTGTACTCTCTTTTCCCTCATGTATTCTCCTACTCCATGCCAAGTGACCATTGTTTTTTTTTTGCTACACAAGCTCATTTTAAAGCTTAAATAGAATTTTATCACTGCCAACCATTCAAGTTTCTGGCTTTCTATTATAGTTAAGCAGATTTTTGCACACACAATTCTCTCTCTCTCTCCATCATATTCTGTATGTAGGTCCTTCTTGAGTAGAATCCCACCTGACTTCCCTGTTTTTTAATTGTTTGTTTAAGACAGGGTTTCATGGAGTGCAGGCTGACCTTGAAGTCGCTCTGTAGCTGAGGATGACTTTGACTTCTTGGTTCTTTCCTTGTACCTCCTAAGTTCAGAGACAGTTATGTATCTGGTTTATGTGGTGCTAGCAAGAAAATTTGAGACTTTTTGATATTTAGAGTGGTACTCCGCCAATAGCCCATTGGTTGTTTTTATATGTCACCCTTTGAACACCAGTGCCCCAGTCTTACTGAGAGTCTTGTGGTCCCCAAAAAGCCTGACTCCTTTCCTTAAGTCTCTTTTAATGGTCTGAAACACACACACACACACATATAATTCAGTGTATACATATACTTGCAAACATTGATTACCAGTAATAGTCATTTAAGCCTGGCTGGACGGGTGATATCGGATTTGTAATTGTCAAGACTGATGATGAGGATACAGGGATACAAGTTTAACTTAGCAAAGGGAACAGCACAGATACAAGTAATATAGAAAGGCTAGGGGTGGTGGCTCATGTCTATATGACAGATTGCAAGATGCTGAGGCACTAAGATTGTTTTGAGTTTGAGGACAGCCTGGGCTATATAACAACACCTGTGTCTCAAACCAAACAAACAAAAGAAAGAGACATAAAAATAAGAAATCACCTGAGCAGTGCTATGAAATAACAGAAAGAATATTTGTTAGAAACAAGGAAAATATACTGAAGAGGCACTTTAGTGAAAAATGAGCTCTTCTTAGACAGTTTGGATTTGGTTAAGCTGGCACTTCATGATGGACAGAGGGAAAAAAAGACAAGTGGATGCAGGCACCAGTGGAGAAGGCAGAGGAGTTCTCTGAGAAGTCAGCATCTTTGGAAACGGGATGGTGACAGGAGTTCAAGAAGGAAGTTCCCCCTCCTCAGTGGAAACACAGCAGGTGATTTCATTAAAGTGAGAACAGAATTGGTTTAAGGGGTTTGACAGGAGGAAAGCCACTGGTGAGTTTTGCTAAGAAAATGTGAGGAACTGAAGGAGAGAGAAAATAGCTGGAAACTGGGAACAAAATTGGACTGTAAGCACAGGTGACCAGAGACTGAAGGCCATGCTTTGTGGACCTTGGCTGTAATTGGAAGGGAGACACAGAACAACGAAGTGATGGGCTGTGGAGTGGAGAGTGGCAGAGGAATTCATCATGGTGCTTAACACTGTACTTGACTGTTTGTTTTCCTTCGGAACACCTCTAAGGCCTTACCTTTGCCTGCGGTATCCTGCTGAGCTAACAGGAGTCTGGGTCCAAAGAAAGCACTGGATAAATACCTGCTGATTGACTGACCCAAATCCCAAAGCAGGATACTCCAGTCACAAGGTCAAAGCAGGGAGATGACATTGCCAAATTAAACCTGTCTTCCTGGTTGCTGCAAGCTATTCATTCTTAGCCAAGCTGTAAGTAGAAGCAGCTGACCGCAGCCTGCTCACTGCTCACTGTGGCCATGAGTCAGTGTGGGTAAGACGATTTACCAGAGAAGAGCCATTTGTAGCTGGGTTTTCTATGTCTCCAGCAGCTAGCCTTTATTATACTGTAAACCCAGAGGGTCATAGGGACATCCCCGGAGGGTAATAAGTAAACCCCACTTTCCATAAAACCAAAGTATTGCTTTATTGTCAGTAATAAAAATTCTTGGGGTGAGGATGTCGGTTAGAAGCTACAATATACTGAGAAAAATATTCAAAGTAACTGTATTTGAGCATCTCCTTTCCTCTTTTGAAATTATTAATTTTTGTCAGCTAATATTTAAAGTAGAGAATTTCAGTGTGTTCAGGCTGGTCTCAGACCCAGGTCAATTCTCTAGCCTCAATTTAGTGGGTGGTGTGATTGCTACCACACCTGGCTTTCATCGTTAAATTTTCATAAGCAATGTGACCACGCTTCACTCTCATTTGGCTCCTCTCCCTTTCCCTCTCCTTGCTGGTCCACTTACTCTTCCAAAAAGTCCTGCCTCTTGATTTCATGAACATATATTTCATAGCCCACTAAAAGTTCTTTTGTAAGTTTTTCTATGGTAAGAATAAGCTATATTCTCTCTCTCTCTCTCTCTCTCTCTCTCTCTCTCTCTCTCTCTCTCTCTGTTGTCTCTGTGTTTGTATCTGTCTGTCTGTTTCTCTTTGTCCATTACTTTGTAGTTTTGTATTTTTAGCATATCATTTTACTTACCACACTATTGATTTTTCCTAGAAAGTTCTGTATTATTCTAATAATCTTTTTAAAGATCTTTGCATGCCATTTCTTGTGCAAAAGTTTTTGGAACCTCACAGGGCTAAAAAACATTGTCTAGAGGGCCTATCTTAGATACTGTCCTATTGCTGTGAATGGACACCATGACCAAAGTGACTTTTATAAAAGAAAGCATTTATTTGGGGGCTGGCTCATAGTTTTAGAGAGTGAGTCCATGATTATCATGACACCAAACAGGCATGGTGCTGGGGCAGTAGCTAAGAGCTTTATATCCTAATCCACAGGCAGTAGGGAGAGTGACCCTGGGCCTGGCACTGGCTTTTGAAACATCAAAGCCTGCCCTCAGTGACACACCTCTTCCACCAAGGCCACACCTCCTAATCCTTTCCAAACAGTTTCACTAACTGGGTCTAAGCATTCAAACACATGAACATATGAGGGTCATCCTTATTCAAACCACTATAGGGCCACATTTTACCCAAGGCCTACATTGGTAATAAAATGGCTCACAGACATATAAGGCCCTTTCCTCTTTGGGTTTATCTTCCAGTAGATAAATATTTTAGGAAACAAACATTGCTATGCATATATAATACAATGATAAGTGAGAATAAGCATTGTGAAGAAAACGAATGAGAGACCAGAGTGAGTGGTAGGGTTTGTGTAGGGATGGTGTTACTACTTTAGATCAAGAGAAGCCCTTTATCAAGAGAGGACTTAATAGAAAGATCAGGTTAAAAGCCGGAGCAGAGATGTGAACAGTAGAGAGGCAGACACAAAGTGAAAGCAATATGTGACTACATGGTTGGTACTAATTGTCAACTGGGTGCAATAGAAAATCCCCAGGAGACCAACCGTCCTCTGAGTGTGTCTGGGAGATGCTTAGCAGAGGAGGAAGAATGACCCTGAAGCTCCCTGGTCTTTTACTCAGGGTCCTGGTCTGAGTAAAAAGGAGAAAACAGTCTCTGCTTGATGACTGCAGCTGCTGGGTTAGGGCTGCCTTATGCTTCTGCTTTCAACCCCGTTGCAGTGGATGGGCCCCTTGAACTGTGAGCCCAAGTAGACTTCTACTTCTTATGCTGTTTTGGTCATAGCAAGACAGAAGTCATATGACACTGTAAGCAGCTATGAATAGGGTTTAAAAAGGCCTGAGAGGGCCAATGTGCTGGGCTAAGAATATGACAGAAAGGCTCACAGGCTTCTTAGAATCATGCTGGGCCCTTTAGAATTCTGAGTTTATTCGATCTGTAGCAGGGGAATTTCATTACTCACTTTGGGCTACTGCAGCAAACACTATAGACTGAGCAGCTAAAATATCAAAACAAATATTTTCCTATTGCCATAGTCATTAGAGCACAAGTAGACTCGGGTGAACTCCCTTTCCTGGGTTTATAGAGTTCTCTTCACGTGGTCTCAGTGGGTATGCGAGCACAGAACCGGCTGGCTGGTGTGCCTGCTCATCTCTTTCAGAGGAGACATTGTGTTGATGGGATCAGTGTTCTACCCAGATACCCTCGACTGCCTTAATTATCTATCCCCACGGAGTCCTCATTTCCAAATACAGTCACACTACAATTAGAGTTTCCATGTATGGAGTCTTTGAGGACACACATATGTAGCCTATAATGTTACTAGTATGATCTGACTAAATTTGTAAAAGACCCTTGGCAAATGTGGTGCTCATCCTTAAATCCCAGCACTTGGGCAAAAGCAATCAGGTCTGTGAGTTTGAGCCAGCCTGATATATAGAGTGAGACTTTGTCCCTTTTCCATTGTAAATATCATTTTGGTTATGATGTGACAAATAGGTCATATGGGAGAAAACAAGAAAACAAAAAGCTAGTTGTAAGTCCAAGGTCATGGTCTGGCTAAGACAGAGCTAACAGCTCAGAGACAGCCAGCCAGACAGTAGACAGCTCAGAGCTAACAGCTCTGAGTAGAGCAAGAGTGTGGAAAGGGGAGGCTGAATGAATCACAGTCATTCTTTGAAAAGAAGAGAAAGCATTGTCATATTCAGGTGATAGAGGAATGTGACTAAGAAAGCAAAGGCCATGGTTTGGTATCTGAGCAACAGATTGTATGGTGATGTCATAAACTACGGGAACAAAGGAGACTGGAGAGGGCTGAAGATCCATGTTTTAGACATGTTCAGATGCAAATGCTTCTTGCCCTCTCATGTAGCAAGTCTGAAAGACAGATGAGAAATTTGTGGGATGTTTATTCACAACCAAGTTTCATGAGAGTATTCACTTTATGAGGATTTTCTATCACTTTGTTATTAGCTCTAAAATTAGCCAAAGCTCAACTAAGGGGTCCAGTAGCAAGTAGACCATTCTCAGAGTCATGGCTAAGCTGAGGAACCTGACTAGCCTAAACTGAATTTAAAAAGGAAACCACTTCAAAATTCTTTTGGGATAAAATTATCTTTCACTGCATTAGAACCACTGACATTTCAGTTTTTATTTTGCTGTTTCCACAAAGGAAAGTAGAGTTTGAAGATAGGGTGATTGTTCTAATCAAGCTGTCCAGAGACATAGAACAGAGAGGAAAATTATCTTCTGTCTGCCTGCATGTATGTATGTGTACATCTATCTATCTATCTATCTATCTATCTATCTATCTATCTATGATTCACATATGTCTGCCAGTCAGTCAGATAATGTATGTACTAGGAGAATTACCTCACTTGGTTATGAAGAGCAACGAGACCCCGAAAAGGTTGACATAGAAGTTGGAGAACCAGGCAAGCCAGTATTATGGCTTACTCCAAAGTCTAAGTGTTTATAACTAAGATAACAGTGTAACACTTACCCCAGGGCAAAAAGCCCAAGATCACAAAGGGTTTCTAGTATAGGCCCCAGAGTTCAAAGTTCAGACACTCACAGCATTAAGAACACAAGAAACAGATAACTGGCTCAAGAACAAAGAAGCCAAATTCAGCTTTCACCTTGTCTGGGTTACCAGCTAGCTGCCTGGGTGGTCCCGCCCACACTGGGACCTGATCTTCCCCTCAGTTCATCCACACACAGTTCTATCAACACAGAAGTCACTCTCATCAATGGCAAACCACCTCAGTTGCATTTTAGCAGAAGAAAGGGTTCAGTGCTTTCTGAGCTGCTGAAGGTATCTAAGCCCTCAAGATAATCAGGTCAACAACTCAAGTCATTGCCGACAATGACTGGGTGATTATTAGCATTTATGTTTGCTTTTCCTGTCCACTTCCTATAATGTGTTATATAACATGGTACTCTGTGGCAGGGCTTATTATTTTATGCAGGAAGAACTAAGAAAGTGGATTAATAGTCATGTAGTTACCAGCTTTACCATGTAGCTCATCTATTTGCTGTGTGCTTTATGGAATTTTGAAATGTCACATCACGTGTAGTTATAGTGCAGTGGCAGCCAGGAGAAGAGAGGCATCTGTGAATGTGGGGTAGCAGTCCACAAGTCTATAGAACATGCGTTCTGAGTGACTTGTTTATAGCATCATTAATTCTAAAATCCTTTTCCTTCTGGGGTAGAGCTGGAGATCACTTCTCACGGATTCTAATTTTCGCATTCTATGTTAGTCTCTGCCAGTCACATTCCATTCCTGTTGTGATAGGATCCCTGACAGAAACAACCTCAGGAAGAAAAGCTCTGGTTTTGCTCACAGTTCTAGAGGCTTCAGGCAGATCACACCATGACAAAGCAGAGATAAAGCCAAAGCAGGCCCCAAGCCTTGGTTTTCTTTTCTTCCCTCCAGGAATCATTCTATTCAAGATGAGTCTTCCCTATTTATCATTCCTCTCTGGGCTGGCCCCACCTGCATTCCCAGAGCTGGCATTTACTATTCACAAGCATTTGTAAATTTAGTCAAGTTGGTAAGATTAGGCCTCACAAGTGCTGAGGCCAGGCTGCTTCTTCAGGACAAAAGAAAACTGTCTTAACTGAGTTAGAAGCCAAGGGTGAGTTGTCAAAAGAGAGGTTTATGACATGAGAATGATGGGTCCTAGTGGTGGAAAAATACTATTGTTACACAGTGACTTCAAGAGGATATTGAAGGAAATGCGGACTATTCCATAACGCTTTTAACGCTGTGGATCCAGTTCACCACCCAACTTGAACTAAAGGCTATACCCAACACTGAGCAAGGAGATGCTCTGTCAGAATGACTATGAGTGAACTTGGGCCCAAGGATACAGGAACTCAACAGAAATACTTCCTTTGTGTTCTTAGCCTGAAATCCCTCTCTCCAACTCTCTCAGTAAGTCTATACACTGTTCAACATCCTTTAAATTCATTGAAATTGATAGTAGAGATGACAGATTGTCAGTAATGATGCACCACCAAGAACCCTTGCAGAAATAAGACTGTCACCACTACCCATATTTTCTTTAATGTATTTACTTATACGGGATGCTTTCTTGTTCTCTCCTCTTTCTATTATTTAAGCAGTATATTTCAATATGGTTTATTTTAAATATTAGGACAAAGTTTATAGAATATTAAGACAAGACCATGGCACAATTCCAGAACGGGACATCTTCCAGAAAACCTGAATTTCAGTCCAGGAAAGGCTTTAGCTATTCTCTTTATAGGAAAAGACAAAAAGTCACTTTAAGGTTAAGAGAGAATTTATATTATTATTATTTTTTTAATGGGGAGGGGTTCACAAATGGATGTTTCACTGCCAGAAATTCAGCTTACAGGGGACATTATAATTCATTTTGGCCACACAGCATTAAGCCCCTCTCTATATTTGGAGAATTCCCCACTTATGGATCTTGGTGTGGAACAAAGAAGGAAGGACCTTTCTCTACAGGCTGTGAATGTTGAATGCAAAATAGCATCCCTTGAGGATGTCAGCTGGTCAGGAGACAGTTCACATCTGTGCTCTGACCAGAATTAGTGATGCCAGGAGTCTGAACAGGGATTTTGCTGCTTGGGACTATGGCAATGACAGCAATTATTTCCTCAGAAGAAGAAAGCTAAGCTTAAACTTTGCATTCTTAGCCAGAAGTTGGGCTCCATAGCTCTTCCCATGGTGAGTTTGCAAATTATTAAACATCCTTTCAATAATTTTCCATTTTGCATAATTATGGCTAGAGATTCCAGAAACCAAGAACCTCAATCATTATAGTACTTGTTAAAAGCAATTCCCCATATTTGACCACTATTATGAATTATTAGCTATAAAAAGAATATATAAAAGTTATCCATATACATCATGTTCTAAAATTATTTAATATCAGCGAAATATATTTACTTATATATTATTTTATGCATGTTTATTCATATAACTTCTTCTAGGAGCTCAACTTTGAGGGCCACCAGGATGAGAAGCAAAATATATTCTGTAAGATTAAAATTTATCAATTAAAGTGAGGCAAGAGAAAGAAATTACTATGCCAATGTATAAGACCAAATTTGAAAATAATAAGGCGAACTAATCAAAAAACAGAGAGAGAGTGTTCAAATCAACAAAATCAGAAATGAAAAAGGGGACATAACAACAGACACCCAGGAAATACAGAGAATTATCAGATCATATTTTGAAAATCTGTATTTCACAAAAATGGAAAACCTAGAAGAAATGAACAACTTTCTGGACAGGTACCATCTACCAAAATTAAATGAAGATCAGATTAATTACCTAAACAGGCCTATAACCCTTAAGGAAATTGAAGCTGTCATTAAAAACCTCCCCCAAAATAAAAGCCCTGGTCCAGATGGTTTCAGTGCCGAATTCTACCAGACATTCAAAGAAGAATTACTACCGTTACTCCTCAAACTATTTCAC